>DWHU01000480.1:0-18522 GCA_018247975.1 Parides photinus | reverse complement strand
ATATATATATATATATACCATACATATAAAACACCCAGACTAAACAAATATTGTCCGTATCGGGAATCGAACCCACGATCTCTTACTTAGCAAACAGGTACACTACTAACTGGGCTAATCGGCCAGTCCTTATCCTAATCCTACATAGTTTAAGTGCAATATAGATCTAGAATTATTCACATAAATGGGCAATGTTGGATAACGTAGTTTTCACATAGGCAGAATATGTTTTTAGGGATTTTTTCCAAGAAAATACTCAATTGTGGCCACTTGTCAGGTCCGTCCGTGAGTTCGTGTTTAACATGTTTGTCATGTTCTTGACATTTTGTTGTGATACCATTCAAATAGCAAAGAGAATTTGTAGGTTTTGAAATTAAAACACAGGAATTTATAATGAATTATTAATTTTAACTTCGTATAAAGCTTTATCGATATTTGTTGAGCAATGCTTCTTAACTTGTGCCCTTTTATCGATAGTGAACTAAAAATTTACCGTAAAATCATATTAAACGATAAAGTATCCGATGCTCGAACGTATTTATCCAATATTCTGTGATTTCTATTTATAATATTAACAGATAGAATGACAGCATTGCTTTATTATGAGATTTATTACGAAGATCGAAGCTAGGCAGTTGGCTACGACTAAATTAATCAAATTTCGCGCTATTTAAACTATTTCATAATGTACTAACAAACTTCCCGTTTGTATTCAATTTAGTCACATTTTATATCGATAAAGTCACCCTATTACCTGTAACTATTATATGTAAAATTTAAACTCATCTAAAGTAAACAAAATGCAGATTAATGTAATGCTATACAATTTTCTATTTTGCTCAGGCGCTTCTTGTAGTATTATAGAGAGAGTATTTCAGAAGTTTTTTGAAAATAATATTGTTTGAAACATTAGTTATATAAAAACACACATTTTATCTGTTATAATAGAAGAAACAATTGTATATAATAATATACGACAAGAATTAACAATTTCATCCTGGAAACGGGTTCCTTTGAGTATACACTGAATTCCTCGTAGCAAAATGTTTACTATGGAAAATGTTACCGACGACATCCAAAAGCAACAACAATGTGTCGAAGAATGTGTTTATGGTGCCAAGAATTAAGCTCTTTAGCGACGCTAAAATATTCTCCGTTAATTTATCTTAACTTTAGCAAATATGCTTATTTCATAAGGAGACAAAGTGCTTCCGAAGTAGGAAAGCAAATACTATTAACGTATAAACTTAACGGACTGTAAAAAACGCAAAAACATTGATAAACAAGTTTAATTGTGACTAAGCGAAGAGTTTGTCACTCGCCTGATAGTAAGTGATAGCACTTGCCGCTAGTTTTTTTAGATTTATTGCTAACTAGACTAAAAAAACTAGCCTTGATATTAATAAAAAAGTTTATTTTGTCTTAGACAATTCTAATACTTTAAAACATTTTTTGTACATCATTATATTTGGTTATAATTAAGTTTGTAAATGTTTGTTAATAAATAGTGAGTAGACTATAAAGTTATTGGCTAAATTAGGCTAATTAATGTTGTGCAAAATGCTAAGCGGTAATTTGGCCTAAACAACATACATTAAATGGATCATATATCGTCTATCGAGCAGACAGGCACAAATTCGGCGCTGTAAACATTTCGCAAACGGACTTTAATCCCGGTCATAAAAGTAATCCGCTCATAAACTTACGCGACGATGGACAACATAAGGGTAGGGATTTACTCTCACAAAGATTTCGAAGTAATTAAGATAAAATGGCAGGAGTTTTATACGTAAGTGGAGAGTGTAGCTCGACTCGTTTTTCACCGCTCATAGCGAGTTAATCCTCGAGTATGCAATAAAGCTGCTAAAGTATTTGTGTTCCCGGCGAAATTACCCATATTGAAAATACCCTTCAACGCTAACAGCCGACTAAAGGCTTATTTAAACATGACCGTATATTACACGGACTCGCGCACATCTCTAAGTCACAAATATACTTATATTAATGAAATATTCATTTTCTCGCGACGAAGCGTCTAGTTTGAAAACGAAGTCTAACTTTCGAACTGCCACACTTATTGATTTGCAGTTATTATGAAAGTGTTACGATCGGAGCTGCCTTCGAGAAATGTTTCGTTTCGAATAAGAAATATAAATTTTGTTATAATGAAGTTCACAAATAATATAAAACTGTTACATTTACGTTACGAAACGATTAAGGTTATATTGTTATCAAAACCACATTGTTAATTTGTTGAAATCATCTTATTTAATTTGATCCTCATGTTAAAATAGTTTTTTTGCTAACATTGTGTCTTTATTATATTATATTATATATACGTTTAAAATGGTTTCAATGTGTTTATTTTTCTTATTTATTACTATGGCTATTTATATTTTTTCTGTCATTCATTTACTGTTCTCGATTCCTTGCTAAGGCTCCACGTAATATCAGCACTGCAGCATTTAACTTGCTGTAGCTAATGCTGAGTTGACACCTGTTCAACATCATGACACACAACTAAAAAATTGTTTAATTGTTTTTTTTTTGTTATTTTACCGTCTTTACTAAATTTGTGATGTTGAATAAAGTTTTTCTTTCTTTCTATCTTATGATGATTAAATATTATTAGCATACCCTCGCTCATTATGTTTTTTATAGTATCGACTTAGATAATTAAAATATATTACAGTAAAGTTATTTATATTATTTTACTGACTTATTGTATTTATACTTTAACATTGTCTTTGTAATATTTAAAAAAAAATGTCATTATTTTAAAGATTGAAAGGTGACCTAAGCAATAGAATGCAAAATTTACGTAATATCAATATGAAATTTTGTTCAAGTATTTAATACTACTCCCTCCAACAACTATCCAATGAAACGAGGTTAAAGTGTTCTCAAATCAGATCTCCCATTAAAATACTAAAACAGTTCAAATGCAATCTAATGATATGAAATCATTTACAGCATCATCACATAGGTAATAGCCGATAACTTATCACCATCACGCAGTATGTTTAAACACATGTCATCCCTCGACGTTTAAAAAAAAAATATTCCGGTCATAGCGTTTTTGGCGTGTGATTCATTATACGTTTATCGTTTATTCATTTTTTGTATGAGACAAAAAGGGGTAAAGGAAATTATCATCTATCACTGGTTTTGTCAATAGGGATCCCTGTCAATACCGTAAACACAATTAGTATGTCAATATTTGATAGCCCTTAACCAAAATGGATTAACAAATCCATTAATTCTAATTATCCAAATTTATACGAAATATTTCATATTGAATAAGTAAAAACAATGTCCTTGGTATAATTAATAGAAAGAGCTTAAGAGGCTATCGTTTAAAAAAAATTATTTACCTCATAACGTTATTACAACAATAATTAAGTTTCCTTTTACAACTATTAATCAAATAATGAAATATTCACTCATTACGAGTTTTAATACGAATCAGAAGCATAAGTTCAAAAGTATGGTAATTATTTTACTGCCTACTGACCTATTTGCACTTAGAGTAATGTTATCAGTTAAACTATTTCCGTTCATAATAACTGTTAATACTCTGTTATGCCAATGAAGAATCTCGTTCAAGGTAACTAGCAAAATATTTAAACTGCTGATAATTTATGATTAATATTTCAAATAATCTATTTTTTGATTCAATTTTAAGTCGTAATTTTGCTTATTTCCATACATTTGCAACTCACAGAGACCGATCTTCTACCCTGTTTTACTCCCGAAGATAAACTGAAAACGCGCTTTTTCAAGTATTAAATTACATGTAATTACCACAAAAGTAATTTCAACAATACAAAAAATCAAAATGTAAAAGTGTTAAGACCTTTTATATTGTACATAGAATCAAAAGATCTCTTTTGACAATGTGTTATGAGAAATTATTTCATAACTGGATAGTAAGACAAGACGTTGAGGTAAGAGATCAAATTAACGTAGAAATTTAAAAAGAGCACAACGGGTAGTAAATTCATTACATATGAATCAAGATAAAATGAAATGAAAACAGTTTAAAAATTAAGACATTAAGGAATGAATTAAGTTAGCTTCAAAGTAAGTTAATAGGTTAATAAATCTTATAAACCGTAATTAGATTTTCATTAAAATTTTCAGGTCAGAGTTCAAAAGTAGGAGAATGGTATATATTTTTTTTAGACACAAATGTTTGATTGAGGACCGAAATCTGTTTTATTTTAAAGAATCGAATGAACTTGTTGATAGATGAGAGAAATTAATATTAATCTTTGAGATAAGTAGAACAAAGTGGGTCTATTCTATTCATTCAAAAAGTTACAATATTGTAACGCTTACGTAAATTTTTACATTGTGTATACCTGTGAAATAAGTCTGGGTGATGGTGGACATCCTGAGAATTGAAGTTTCTCATCTATATGAGCCTCGGTATACATTAATCAATTTTAAATATTCAAAATGTTGGATAGTCGTATAAGAATACTGTCAATAATATCATCAACTATTAAGAGAAGTTATAAGTTTAATTTTAATCCGACTTTCAATTGACTGGCCTGTTACCTCTTTTAGTACTGAACCTGCCTACGATATGATATGTAAATATTTACAAAAAATTATTTAAGTAGTATATCAGCTATCTAGTACCCATCACACAAGCGATTATTACTCTGGTATACTCTACTTACTTTAAGACTAGACAGTGTTGTGTGAATTGTCCAAAGATGTGTACATATATTGCAAATTTTTATTTGAGCAATAAAGTTTGTAAATAATAACTATGAATAGACTAAAATGAAAAAGCTTATACACCTACAGAGTTAACAAAAAATAGCAATAATGTAATGTACAGAACGAAAGGTATTCACAAAGTATGGTAACCGCGTGCTAGGAATGGGCGCCATTACAGATGTCACGTGGATCGTTTCGTAAAGTTGTTCCACGAAGATGTCGCGGCAACATTCCGGTGTCCTTCTTTGGCAAACGTATGCATACCGTGCACAACTTGACAAAATTTCACCACCGTCCCCTTCTCACCACATTGTTATACCACTACGTACGTGAATACCTTAATAGGTTTCAATGACTCCGTCTCACCTTAGAACTTTACGCAGGTCACGAAGTTACCTACTACGTTTCGATTGTTTTCGTAAATTTACTTATTCGATCTATTTTATACTTTTAATATCATAGGAGATTACTAGTCTCAGGTGGGATTGTAATCAAGCCAGTCCTTATAGTCTAGAACAGTGTTTCCCAACGTAGGGCGTGCTCCCCACAAGAGGGAAATTTGAGAATTGACCCTACCTGACTTTACCCTTTTCGCTATGGACTTTTTAAGCGCCATGCTATATAGGTTTCGTAAGTGGACAATTACATTTTTAATATAAAAATGTATGTATAATATAATTGGAAGTTGTTGGTAATAGTTCTAGAAAGGCTAAGGTGGGGCATATCACAAAAAAGGTTGAAAAATACTGGAAGGAACCGGCTAATTTTCATTGTAAAGATTACCACATCATACTTGGATGAAGAAACTGGCATACCATATCAATATACTATAATATTAAAAACTGTGTATATATGTATCATTCATTTTTACTAGGAAAGTTATAAATAGTGTTTCGATTCTTTTATGCAACTTAATAATTTATAATACTAACAGTATTTTAAATTTGAAACGAATTATGCTGATGAAATGTTATTAATAAACAAAAAGTATAAAAGATATAAATTCATAGACTTTTAACATCGTAATTAAATAATATCGTATCCGAGTTCTCTCGAGCGGAGTTTTTAAGTTTAACAGAGGGTGTCAAGCTCGTAGCTTGTTTGCGTAACAGCGGATACAATAAAACTTGGGAGTTTTAAAAAGTTCCAAGTTCTTGCGCTTGATGCTTCAGCTCATTCGCAAAGACTTCTAAACAAACTTTCCATTTGCATTCGTGTGTAACTTTTGTTTCTGGAATTTTAACCACAAGAGGGAAAAATGTTTTTCCTCTTAGTAACTCGATATACAAAATTAATATTTATATCTTGAATTAGATTTAATGTAACAAAATGAAAAACAGATCTCTTGAATATTTATAAATCATAAATTATTTCTGTTGATCTGGAATTTAAACCGATAGACTAAACCTCAAACTTTCTTATTTTACAGGTACGTAATTATTTAGCAAGTATTGGTACGAATAAATTATTAAGAGAACGTAAGCTTTTTAATTCGACAAGTTAATTTTTGTTTCACTTTAAATTTTTTTGAATTGGAAACAGTTTTTGCTACATATGAAAAGTTTTTATTTGTTCTATTTATTTTCTGTACGCAGTCCGATATTTTTTTCCATTAACAAGTTACAAGGGGTTTTACTAAAATAAAAAATATTGTGGTCAGTAAAATTTCATCAAACAAGCCTTTTTTATAAAAGCGAAAATAACAAGCCACAACTGCAAAGATATTATTAATGTTAGGTCAGTGTATACCCGCTGCCAATTATAATTACGCCCGCAGTAACATCTGAAGCTGAATGGCATGCTGTAATAAGACTCTTTTCATTCTCATCTCCCAACAAAGCTAACGTAATAGATCCCAGTATTTCTTAATGTTATATTTGAAATGAATGTTTCAAACTGAAAGGCTCAAGTAATAATATGAAAGCTCTATATTTCACTGTCCCATTTTGAACGAATTGACAATCTTTCATGAAAAATATTTAATTTTTAACAGAATTATCATTACATTGACTTATTAGTCTCTTATCATCTACGAAGTGTTTAAAAGCTTTTATTATATATTCATTAATAAATAAATACATTAATCTTTTAGTCACGTGTAAACATACATACCTATGTATATTAGTATTTATACAAACGAAAAACTTAATATATCCGGACAGAAGTAGCGCATTTTAGTTAGGATTATTAATTATTGTATCAATACTTAAGCAATTTCTAAAAACACAGAACCTTTTAAACTTCTTTTATATCGAGTTTTAATGAGTAAATGATAAATAGAATAATCCTTTTGCACGAATGTAAAAGCAATAATTAAAGAGTAGTGAAGGAGCCTAGTAAAAAAGTCTGTTAATACTGATGCGATTAGGAAAAAGAATAATGCAAACAAATTTATAACCACGGCAGGTTCAACTTTATATTCTCAAAGTTAATTTATAGATAATTTTATAAGTTCAGAGATTTAACGGCTATATTAATCCATTTTTATATCAGCGGCTATGTTCGCTCCGTGAGCCGGCGAGACAGGGATTGTAATTGTGTTAATTATTGATACGTAATTGATGTTCATATTAAACGGAACTGCGCCATGACCTTTATCTATGTACGTACCTTTAATAATATATTAAACTAAATCGTTCAGTAACCGGTCATAAATCTTATTAAGGTAAAAAAAATCACATATGGTCAGATAGTATATTATTCTCACTCTCCCCTTCTGAGAAAACACCGAAGTACCAGCAGTGGAAATATTCAAAGAGATATTTATTATTTACAAGGGTTAAATATTTATAGAATTATACAACTAGATAAGTTACATAACGACGAGTCGATTAGTACTTTTAGTAGATTATTATTAATTATAACAATACACTTAATCTTGATATTTATAAACATCGTGTTATATGTTAGACTTCACCTCAGTAATTTCAGCGCTTTACGGCGCCAATGACTTTATTATACCAACAATTGAACACAGAAAAAATAACATCTTTAGTATACTTTTGCGTAAATTAAGTAATGGTCAATTTCAGAACACATTACAAAAATATGAAAAGACTTAAAATTTTACACCTTTAGAGCACTTGCGAATTGCAATATCACTAGTATTCATTTACTGAATTTGACAAATTGCCGTAAAGCAAATCTGATAGACTAGATAATTTATTTACACACTAAACGGACGTATATACGGTACGTAAGTAAATTTTTTTCAGCCTTCTGTATGTTCCTGCTGCAGGGACTCGGCCTTCTCTAGTAATGAGAGAGTATTTGGCCTTAATCCACCACGCTGGCCAAGGGCAAGTTAGCGGGTAAAGCCAGTGATATTTAATTTCTTAAAGTGCACATAACTCAGAAAAGACATCGGTGCGCGCCGGATTCGATCCCGCGACCTCCGAGTCGGAGGCCGAGGTCCCAAACTACCCAGTCTACATAGTACATATAAAATATAAAGTATAGAAATAAAAATAAGACTATTGTCCATTCATAATGATTAAAAACAATTTCAGAAACTGTAGGACCGAATATTGTAACTAGTTTTTCCTTATGTATATATGTATCAGAATACCATAGCAATGCTATATGGTGTCAAATTTAAAATAAGATGGCGTTCAAGCTGTACATGCAGTTTTGACACATCCGTCATCTTAATGTCTGTATGGAAAATAAACTGCATTTTTACTTTGTCACATCCAAATAGAGAACTGAACGAAAAAATATGCACTAAAATGTGCATGTACCTCATTCAAGACATTGCTAAATCATAGAACACATAATTTAGTTGCCTTCATACAACAAAAATCATAACACTTACTTGGCTCATCATGGGGTCGGTGTTAATTTGACACATATAAGTGCCCGAATCTTTCGGCTCAACGTTGCTAATGTAAAGCTTCCAAGTGTTGTGACCATTGTGAGTTACAGACAAACGCGGATTCAGTGTTACCATATGAGTATGGATTGCGAGGATCGTTTTCGTATCAGATTTAATCCAGGCCACCTGCAGAACAATACGAATTAAAAACAGTATACATAGATTACTTTATATTAAGAAGACGAAATTTACTATTATTATCAAATAAGATAAACTTAGTAGTGGTTCTTTAATAAAAATAACAGTATTAGTACAATTAGCAAAAGCTTCTTAATATTGTCAATCTTTTCTTGATGTTTTATCACTAAAGAAGTTTTTCAATACTAGAAGATCATGGAAACACTTGATGTCGTGTCCGGATTATTTGATGCAGAATGCATTAAAAACTTCCAACCAAGCGCTTGAGCTTCTGGTGGATCAAATAGAAAAAAAAATGGATTTCTTTATCTAAAACTTACAAATTTGAAGGTTAAAATAATTATTAAACAATTAGAATATTTATATGAATAAATTGAACAATATTATTTTTTTTGTTATCATGAAAAATACAAGTTATTTAATTAGATATTACTACTAATAATTCTTAGAGCATTTTTAGTAGTAATATCTAATTAAATAACTTGTATTCATATAACTTCATTAATATTACCTTATAACTCCCAAGATGGTTAACCGTGCATGTAAAATGTACATCTCTGCCCTGAGCAACGGTTAAATTCTCGAGGGGCGAAAGGAACTCTGGTTCCTGCTCGCTGTATCCTGATCCTTGCAATTGGCCTGTAAATAATTATAGTATTAATTTTAAGCCATTTAATTGTTCGCTTTTTTAATTCTAAAAAATGCATTCATTTACAAAATAATTGAAGCATCCGTCTACTGAAACATAAGTATTTGTGTATGATGACTAATAATAATATCCTTAATGTCAAACTTGAGTCTAAGATATTTAACACCTCTAAACATTTTATAATTGACAACTTAAAAATAGTTACCGGTTTTTATAAAATTTTAAATATGAGATATAATAGTTTAAATCTAACTAAATGAGTCGACCCAGAACTTTAATTTGACTAAGAGGTCCACGCGACCTCTTTCACAAGCATGACGTAGTAAGGCCAAGAGAATATTTCAACTATGCAGCGATATCGGCAAGCAATGTGACAAAACGCTTAGCTGCACCGTTGCTTAGAGAGCATTTTTTTTAAACTAGAGTGAGAAATAAAACGCTAGACTATCCAACTTTTCCGGCAAAAGGCTTACAATTCAATGAATCAGATTTATTTTCAACGTAGCGGAATACAAATAAAGGAAATAGAGTCTAAATTGGCCTTTCAAATTGGTTGAAATCGGGTCAGGCTTGCACAAACAAAAGTATCGAAATCGCTGACGCTGCTGCAATCCCTTACAATAATTGCTTCCGATTTATTAATTAATGGTTTTTTATCCTTGTTTATTTAGCAACAACAAAACTCATTTAATACACACAGGTACTACAGTTTTTAATATTTAAGTTTACATTTGTATGAACCTATAAAAAAATCTGTAAGTTATTGGAATGTGTGAAAAATCACTTAAACTTGTATTATATAAGTTACAGCAAGGTTTATGCGTTTAGAGCGGTATTAAAATAAGTTAAATTGTTTACTTAAATAAACCTAATAAAAACGTCAGCTAAATAGACACAGACACTAAACCTTCGCGTGATGTCCTGAATCATCGTTTGTTTTGTCCCTCGCAATGAACAGGCGGCAATTAGTATCTGCCATTTAAATGCGACCAACCGTTATATGGACAAGCGTGATTCGGTTTTCGGCATTCGCTATTCCACGATTAGGGATGTGAATCGGGAAAGGTTGGCATTTAAAAAGGGTCACACTAAATGTGCCATACTGTGACATCAAAACGATTAATGGCTTCGTGCGGGATTTTAGAAAGCCGTATATTTTTATTCAATTCACCTAATAGGAGCCCAGACTTGAATTTTATTTTTCTTCTTATTCTACATTATTTCTCTTCCTTTATTGAAAAGATACGGATACGAACTAAAAGGTATTCTTAATAACTAACTTAATGTTAGACGGATTGTTTTTTTTTAGCCTCGCTCATTTTCCCAATTATTTTTTGGTTTTGGCGCATTGTGTCCGTTCACATTTGTGCTAAACACACTGCTAAGGTTTTTGAAAATGGTCCTTGGGAATGCCAGTGATATTTATTTTTTTAAACTGCAACGTAACTCTGAAAGTCATTGATACGCGCCTGGATTCGAACCTGCGACCTCCGAATAGGAGGCCAAGGTCCGTAACCACTCGGCTATCACAGATTGTAATTTTAAAAAAGTTTGTTTAAAAGAAGTCCTCAATCAAATGTATTGGTTTGTAATTATTTGAAGTAAAGATACAAAAGTTTGAATTTTTTATAATTATTGAAAAGGACTTCGTAAATTCTATTAAAAAGGAATAAATAAAAATAATCCTCTGACTTTCAACCCATATAATTATCAAATAAATTCCAATATGCATGGCATTAAAAAGTGTAATAAACTGGAACTTTTAATTTTACCAATAATAGCGTTGTCTTTACAAAAAAAATATCTAACGACGAAACATTTTAAAACCATCATACGCCGCAAGCGTATTTTTTTTTCTGCTCCGGCCTTCTCTCACAGTGACAGAGTATTTGGCCTTAATCCACCACGCTGGCCAAGTGCGGGTTGGCTGATAAAGCCAGTGATATTTAATTTCTCAAAGCGCACATAACTCAGAAAAGTCATCGGTACGCGCCGGATTCGAACCCGCGACCTCCGATTCGGAGGCCGAGGTCCAACACCACTAGTTTCACGTGTAAGAGTATTTATATATAATATTTTCTGCATTTTATTTAGTTACTACTAATGAAATGACTTTTATATGCAATCATATTTGTCCTACATGAAAATGACAATAGCAACAAACATTTCATTCTACATTAAAGTTAGATACCAAACCATTCACGGTGTGCTGCTTGTGAATAACGTAATAGTCATTAAATAATTATAAAAGAAACATCAGATTAGCAGACTATCAGTTTCTTTTAAAGTATAAAAATAGTATATGTGTTTTAGATTTCATTAGAAGCAACATAACTTCCCAAAGCACTGCCGGCATTTCCCAAACGTTAATGGAACAAAACAACTAAGCGTTTGCAGGAAACGCATCGCCTTTGTCAGGAGGGACTGCACGTCCCAGTTAAATTGTATCGTAATGAAAATTAGTAATGTCTAGATAATAGTCTGTTGTTTATGCATTAATTACAGTATAATATTTCGTTGTTTAATTCCCAAATTTAAATCTTTTAGAAAATCAACAATTCTTACTAAATTTACATAAAACATTTTACATTATATTATAAGCAACAACAAGTAACTACTAGTAGTACAGTTGTGTTAACTTTTTATAATTCTTATTACTTTAATTTATTGCATGCTGTATTTACATATAACAGTATTGCTAAGTTATGATTTTATGTTATGTATATGTTTTTTAAAAGTGTTGGTATTAATACAAGCGTTGGTAAACAAATAGCTAAAAAACGCCGAGACGTGTAAATTTTAAACAGCTCGTCATCGTAATTATAGTCATTGCCAAGTACGCTTCCAGTCGTCTAGTCACATCTAAACACTTCAGTCTAGTCTAGACTAGTCCTTTCTATTAAATAAAAGTACCTGCTCTTTTGTCAACACGTCGTTACCCTAAAGCAGCTATGCTCAATCGGAACGACTTGAGGCTTTATGGTTAGCCCATCTAGTACTCTTTATTATCTATCATTATAAATAATAAAATGTACGCTATGAATTCAACACATTCATATAGTAAAATTTGAAAAAATCGCATATATTAAAACATCTCAATTATAACATTAAGAAAAGAAATGCTGGTAAATATAGTTGATCGCAAATACGATATATATTTCGATAACGATATAATATACGTGTATTTTAAATAAATATAAATATATTGTTGTCCTATATAAAACTGACTTCAACCGTAAATTAATTGTACAAAAAACTTCAAAGAAATCATTTACTATTATATATTTCTAAATGTATGCGTTTTTAAATACAAAAGAAAGTTAATAGTTGAAGTCCAAATAGTATTATTGCATAAAATATTGCGTATTACATTGAAATTGTGCGTATTTACTTAGCGTTTCGATGGGCATTACATACATGTGCTTTTGAGCTTTAATTGCATACATGAGTAGATAATTATGATTAATTTGCATACATTTAAAAATATTAACTTATTGAAAAGTGGTACATCGTTCGAGCGCATTTCGAATTTTGGTTGTGAACTACACTGTATTGGATTACGTATTCCAATTATTCAGTATTTCACGCTCATCGACGCCTATAATTACATTCTGATAGAATGCATTAAATCCACCGCGCACCCGTCCACTAATTTCCATACAATTAATTCTATGATTAGTAGATTAATCTACGAGAGCGAATTTTACGATCTATTTCAATCAACATTCCGTCCGCATTATATATATCTTAGTTCGCTTTATTCGCTTACATAAAAGCATTTTCATTAAGCGACAATAATGAAATTTCGGAATTGTAGGTGGGCAAGCTACAGAGATGAGTTAACCTTAAACAATTAAAAGAAAAGGTTGTGTAAAATGTTTTCAATTAAGCTTGGAATCCGCTAAGCCGACGCCCCATGTGGATTTCTAACTGCACCCGTCTTGGATACGTGAGAGAATTGGAAATAGCATCGCTTTTGAACCTTCGCCCGGGACAGTCTACGAACATTAAAAAAATATTATCTCTTTCTTTTATATTATATTATACACAATCATGTAATAGTGCAGATTAAAATTTAATAAAAGCTGTTAGTCGATGATAGGACACGGTGAAGAAATTCTAGGTAAATAAACTATTTGTCCTCTTTCACATTTTATCGGTAACTTCGTTATCAGACATTTATACAAATTATTTATGTATTAGATGGTACAGGAACTAATATAAATGTATATCTGTATACGTCCATCTGCTAATTAGAATAGCAAATGTAACTATTTAAGTCTATTACATATCAACAAAGCAATAAAAAGGCAACTATACATTCATTTTATAAAACATGTCACCGACCTCTGACTTTGTTGGAGTATTTTAGTGGCACCCGTAATTTATTCAGGGGCAGGAAGAGAAAATTAATGCTTCAAAGAGCCGTGAAGAGGTACCGGACAGGATATTAAGCTTTTCATCTGTGTTGCCATTAGTAGCAAAACACATTTAGCGGCGGGACGTTTCAAACGCTCTTTGAGTAACGTTAAATTAGAGCTTTGCTAGCGAATTTTGACGTAATGCGTTATTGATCACGTTATAGCCGCCCAGTACGAGAACGATCGGAAATGTTTTTAGCATTAAATTTCACAAAGAATGCCATTACATTAAATAACATGTGCACTGTGATAAGTAAATAAATGTAAATATATGTATATCTATGTACATAGTTACGTATCAAAAATTATTAAAATCTATTTTCTTCTGTAAGTATAAGCGATTGGAATTGCTGCACTGTAATAACTCCTATTGTAACTTATCTAAAAATTTTACATAAAATCCTATGGAATTGCCAATTAATAAAAATACTACTATAAGCAGTATTTACATAAAAATCTAAAATAAAATAACCAACTCTTATATACAAATACTATTAGCATTCGTAATAATTATTGAAACGTTGATACGATTTAAAGATATTTGGTTTATTTTGTATCAGCTGGTAATATTTCCAAGAACGATTATAACTATAAAAGTAGAACTAAACATTAAAGATATATAGAAAAAACTATCGTTTTTTTCCCAAACGTTTTTACCAATTGACTGACGTCAAACTCAGTCACGTAAACCGCATTCAATCAAATCAACGTACGTAAGGCGCGCTTCACTTACTTTCTTCCTTAATAAATATTACTTTCATGTACTCTGTTAAAGTAGCTTAGGAGAATTCTAATATTTAAAAGCATATATGTACATGTTTAATGTTCAAAGGTAAATAAGAATTATAAACATAACTGAGTTTCGATTTGTTAGATACCTGCAATAGCTAGTGAAAGTTAACACTTTAACTTTTAACTTTAACATTTAACTTCTATCTCAGGAAGGTGAGAGTTTTATTAACAAATATTTGCTTTGGAAACAAACTACATTTACAAAAATATATCAATGAATAATTTAATCATTAAATCAACAAGGAATGAAGCTTAAATATTTAAATAGCTTTAAGTGTTGTTTAAAACGAATCTCTCTTTATAAGCATTTAGCATTTTAGCTGGGAAGATACTTTACTTTAGCGAAGTAACTTCCACGGATAAAAGTACGTTACATTTCCCTGGAGCTATTTTTTTTTTCGTTGTATAATAAAAATAGGTAACGTTTAGACGCATACATCAATTTCAATGATACTTTATCACTTACCTGCTACTATAGTGAGAAGAGCAAAAGTAGATACTAGAGGCAGCCCCCCGGTCTCCATTGAAACTGCCTTCATTCGTCTTGATGATTCGAGCATCTTATTACTTACGGCTTTCTTAGCCCTCTCAATTATTTTACGTCTCGTTCATTATAATTTAAATCGGATAATTCAAAACATTATTCTTTATTAATCTTAATACCATGATTAATTTAATTCCAAGTTATATACTATTTCCGACATAGTCATAAGTCTTAGCACATCTTCAATAGTACATCTGCAACAAAAGATAAGAATGAAAGGTTAGTTTTGAATGTATCTTTGTTAAAAAAATTTCTACAACTATTTAATTTTACTCTAAATGTATATTTCGTACGATTACAATCGTATCCGTTATTTCATAAGTATTTCGCGTTGAACCATTTCAGAAATAATAACGAAATTGAAAACTTAACGATATGCGAATATCCGGTGATATGAGTGAATAAAGTGTGCGAGGCTCCTTGAAGATTTTATAAATCAAGGAACGGGGCTGCAGGAAATTGCACATGAGATGCATTTAGCTACATAATATCCTCGCCATATCTACATACAAACACATGGTAGGTTTTTATTACAGCAGTTTCCGCGGCGTAGCGTGAACAAACTGAGATAAAACAGGAATGATTGCCGCACTGACGCTATATTGTTTCAAGTGTTGTGTTCCATTCCGATAGCTCGACGGTTATATTCCTCTATAATCTAATAACGAAACATATGAATCCACGAGAACCGCACACGATTCATTCAACAAATATGAAATCAATACAAATACATATAAACGGACATACATACAAAGAGCGCTCTCAAGACCTCTAACCTACTATCACACTGCGGTGTGGAAGGCAACGGGAAACGATCACACTATCATTTCCCAAAATAGTCGTTATACAATGACCACCACCACTTTGCCAAGAGTAAAATAACTAAAAATTAAATGACACATTAATGGACGGAATTATTACTTCAACGATAATCGCAATAACTAGAAGAATTTCACTGTCCAGGGGTATGTTCGCCAGAGACCGTCTAGGTACGTATCAACTAATTAGTAGTCTACACACTATAATATTGTATTCCTCTCAAACAGGCGTTGTAGGTAGTCAATATACTGGGGTAATGACTTGAAATCTTATCATCTTACCTAGTTATCACTTACCATCGGATGCATCTCTTGCTAGTCATTTCATCGAATATAAAAGCCCAAACGCTTGGTTTGTAACACTGAGAGCCATAGTTCCACTCCGAAGTTATTATAAAGTAGTATTTTTTATATAAGGGCCTAAGACTTGACTACCTTCTGATGGAAAGCGAAGATGTAACCCAGGTGACAAATCGCATTAATCTAGAAGACGCCTCTTCTAACTTCTCTTGAAGACTACCATTTCATGATTGGTCGGAGACACAACTCTTCAGCCCGACCATCATTTTAAATTATGTGAAATTAAAGTCAAATAGTTTATATTGATAATAAAATAAATGATTTTTCATAACTTTTAAATGTACACGTATTTTTGTATGGACACAGTTTTTGGTATCTGTTAATAAATTACTTCCATATGGTAATGTACGTTGTAAACTCCTAACCATATAATTTTTTTCATTATACAATAAACACTCAATGGCAGAACAACATGTTTCAGTAGTTTCAACCAGTTATTTGTTTTTACACGTTGCAAAGCATATTTATTACACGTATTTTCTTTTTATATTTTACTTTTGTGCATCTACATTATAATATCTCTGCAAGACCGAAGATAGACAGGAGGATAATGCCAATGGCATTATTTTTACCTTCTACACAAACTGCATAAATAAAATAATTTATGAAATAAAAATTTATTAACATCCAATTCCTGATTACAGACTTGACTAAATTTCTGAATGTTTTTAATAACTCTGTGGTAAAAGTTGTCCCGAAGCTGCTTATCTTTGGTTAACCGAAAAAATTCTGTGTGCACGTAAATCGTTTCAAGTGCAACCTAGTTAAGTCGGATCGTTTTTGTAAATGTAAAGGATTTTTAAAGAGTGATACATTAATAAACATCATTAATACAAACAAAATTAAAAAATATCTACTTGGCAGACTATGGCGAAGTTACACCAAATTAAAAATGAAAAAAAAATTATATGGTTCTTTTATACAACACTAACTAAATTCTATAAAAACTTATGATGAAATTGATATAAAAGAATAAATTATCCTTAACAGCACGCAGTTTCGATACATATTAAAAAAGTTAAGAAGCATTGCCCAGCAAATTGCAATGGAGCTTTTTCGAAATTAAAGTTATTAATTCATAACAAATCCTGCATTTTAATTAAAAATAAATATGAAGATTTTCTTTGCTATTTGAATGATGTTACAACAAAATCTCAAAAACATGACAAAAACGGACGGACAGACAAGTAGTCACACTGTTCTTCGAAAAAGTCCTAAGAATTACTTTGATCTGTTCTCCCTAAAGCTCTTACAAAAGATATTCAAATATACTTAATTTGTATTAATAAAATGATGAAATGTTTTTAATTAGTTAGATAGTATTTGTTCTATATAACTATACGTATGAGGACGGTTTACGGAAGTTTGCAATGTTTAATTGTTGAGCTAAGCACAGACAGAGGCCGGCGCTGGGCGACGACATCTTCGCCGTAGGATCGACCGTCGTGACAATAAACAATACAAACAACCCTGCCCTGCGTTTGACATCACCCCGTTCAGAGTGGATTAGAGTGCTCCATAGGGAGTTCGGCAGCATTTAGGAGACGTAATAGCCTTCTGCCGTGACCTGTTTTAGTTGCGACAAATTGAGATTTACTGTATCGCCTTCAGGGGATTTCAAAAAGTCTACTCTTATAATAAAACTAAATGGCTTCACCCTACCGCGAGTAAATTAAAGTAGAGAATAAAGATTTGATTTAAGAACAATACAAATATTACTATGTATGACCGCAGTACAAAATAAGAAGAAAATAGAAGTCAGTAAATAGTTTTGCAACAAGTAAGATAGACCAAACAATGACAAAAGTGTATATTAGGATAGAAAATTAGAATAAGACTTATTGTAATAAAGTGGTTAAGAATTTTTTCTAAAACTATAAATAAACCGGGTGTTTCCTCCCCCATTTAGCGCGAAGTATGAAAGATGGAAAAGAACGGAATGTGTGTATAGAACAGAAGAAAAAAAAGAAGGAAAAAAGAGGAAAAGAATGATAGAATGAAAAGAAAGGACTGCTTTAATGTCCATAAATTTAAGTAGATTGAAAGAAGTTAAAATGTCAATTAAAAAACCCAGACCTAACTACGCCCAGGAGACGAGCCATAAAAAGAAAAAAGAAAAAAAAACTGTGAATAACTGTAAACCGTCAGAATCCGATGAAAAAACTAAAAGTGTAATAACAAAGGTAAAGATTATA
>DWHU01000479.1:0-18531 GCA_018247975.1 Parides photinus | reverse complement strand
TATATATATATATATCTATATATATACATTACAATTAAATTTTAGCAATTAATTAAGTGATTTTGGCTCAGATTGATTTGACTGTTGATCTTTGTGCCAATGGCAATGTATTGTAATGATATAAGAAATTTAACTATTTCTCTTTTTATTGTTACTATACGAGTAGAAAAAAGAAAAGAGAACAGAAGAAAATGTGGAAAAAGAATAGAATAGAACAGGGGTGAATAGAACAGAATAAAATTCAATATAATTCAATTCCGATGTATTTTTGTACTGATTTAATGGCTGTATTAACACAAGAATCTATAGTAAATTACACTTGGAACTACAGAAGTACGTTTTACTTAACTCCAAGCAGCGCCGCGATAAACCGAAAGACGGAATTATAATGACCCTCACTCAGTGTGAATGAGGCTAGTTAGATAGATCAATTACAAGACTCCTTTTTTATAATTAACACAAATGTGAAGTCTTTTAACAGTACTAATTACAAGAGCTATATAAAAAGATAATTTATCTAACCAATGGTCTAAAAGACAGTTATATAATTAAGTATTTAATCGAATCGCCCGGTTTTAGTTTCATCTTTTTACGATAAATGTTGCTCGCGATGCACTGACAAATTTTTAAAGGTAAAGTTCGCTGTTTTGATCATCGTGGTTTTTGATTTTTAAATACTGGAATGAAAGTCCTTGCCGTAAACAAAATAACATTCTTCATTATTTAACTTAAGCGTAAACAGACTTTATTAGACCGTTGGTTTTAGTGGGCTGCTTTATTACATTATACATCTCTCGTTTGCTACTCCTATTATTATTAGGTATGTCAAAGGCCACCCCATGCACTAGAAATAGTAATAATGTGACACGTGATGATCAGGAGGGTTGTGTTAGATATTTAAGAATCAATAAAAGCCATATAAAAAAAATATGTTTTATTAAAGTTGTACCTAAGGGCCTAAGGTTATTGATAAATGGGGAAAAAATAAACAACTTTACGATTTTCATCATTCTTTAATGCATTTTCTCTAATTTCTTGACAGCGATGAGCACTTTTGGTGAAAATAGATACCAGAAAACAGAATAATTTAGTTATTGTTCTTACAATTGAGTAATAAATAAAACTCTTTGATTCTATATATGTATGATTATACTTTCCAGCATTTCAACTTCACAATAAAAATAGATCTCTTCTATAAAATTTATATAATTTATAAAAGCAGTAATGTTAGATAAAATAACTATAAATAAATGCTTCTGGGGATAAAACGCAATTAATATTATTCGTTCTCTGTAGATAAATTGACAGATAGTCACTCTGCTACGATCAATCGTATAAATATCTTATAGTTATAAAGTATCTATTGGTGTTAATCGACAAATTGAGAACTAGGCTGTTTTACCTACGATTAAGCTACCGCGTATTGGTTCGTCGTCTCATTTAACTATATTTTGGCTAAAAAGTCAACATTTGCAAAAGGATCTTTACAAAATGTAACTATAAGAATTAGTCAACGATGAATGTCGCCGAAGCAGCCGCCGTCGGCTCGGCGCCGCTCCCGCGCCTGCTACGATATGTGTCCGCGTTCACAATGCGATGAGTCGTCTGTTAATTAAGCGATGCAAAGCCTCGTCAATTATTTATTGTTCGTGTGCCGTCAAACAAAAGCTTACTTTTGTCTTAAAGAAATATTTCAAAACTTAAGAGAAAGCTTAAACACATGGAAACTGGAACTACTCGGCCTATTCACACCTACTGTTTAAATGGCAAACGTCACCGAGCCGGCGGCGAGCGAGTGGGTTGCGGCGTGCAAACAGATCTTACTGCCTATCACATAACTTAATTCGTTTAAATTTGTTACCGCTTCGGCCTACTTATTCCTACAAAATGATCACTATCGATAATAAATTATTATTTCGTCTACGGTTAAAATAAGGTACGAAGTGTAGTGGTGCAAAGAGAACAGGAACCTTCGTCCATAGCGCGAGCACTCGTGTTAATTGACTGGAGCGTCCAGTGAATGCCCGCTAATCACTTCTATGATAAAACAAACACTATAGGCGAATTCTCAAAATTACAATATTTACATAAATAAACCGATCCGAAACGCTACTGATTCACTCCTACTAAGGAAACCTTAAGAAATCGCATGAACTTTATCGGTCGGTATGACTACTTAATATTAAAATTAAGAAAGCAACTGTGCTCTTTGATTTGAGTGGCTTGAACAAGTCGTGTTGTGCTTCGTCCGCACGAGGCTACCACCTACATCCTACATCTCAGCGTATGTGTACATAATAAACAACTTCAAATATATAACATTTCCGTCCAATATACTAACAAGTCGCGTACGTGTCGCACCTTCCGCACGTAACGTTCCCCGATCGGAACCCTCGATTGATTTTCCGTTACAATAGCGACGATTTCATACGCCAACAAAGCATAAAATAGTGATATTTTTACATCTCAGTCTAGTCTATATAATTATTTTCTTTTTTAATGGCAAGGTATCTCTATAAAGATTCAATAGTTATAATTCAATATTTAACAGGTATAATCTATACAATCAAAATACGTCCCGTATTCGATTCTCACAGCGTCAATGATATAAAATTTAACCTAAATTATAACACAGGAGAATTAAGTATAAGATCACAAAATGAGATTCAACGGGCGGCGCGGTATGGGCGCGCCCGGCGAAGTCGCGGCTATGTGTCTACGCTACAACTAGCGAGGCGGCGAGCTCGCACTAAGCCTAGTATTGCTATCGAGTGGCACCACGCGGCACTAGCAGACGGTGCGGCGTCAGGGCGCTATGCCGGCGTCCGACTTGTGGAAGGCGGCGGCGGCGGCCAGCGGGCCGGGCTGGCTCTGCGCCGAGCTGAAGTCGTGCTCGGACTTGGGGCGCGGCAGGGCGGCTGCCACGCCCGCCACGCCCAGCCCCGGCAGCGCGACGCCGGCCATGCGGCACGAGGCGGCCTGCAGCGGCTGCAGCGCCAGCCCCAGCGACCGCTCCGACAGCCGCGCCACGCTGTCGTCGGACAGGCTCACGTGCTCCGCCTCCGCCGCCAGCGCGTTCACTACTGCGTTTATCGTGTTGCCCTCGGACGTCGTGTCGTCCTCGCGGTGCGCCACGAGGTTGGGGTTCTTGCCGATCTTGTTCAGTCGTTCGGCGGCCACGCTCTCCATCGTCCGGCGCATTAACGGGTATTGGTCGAGCACAGCGTTGAAATGGTCCACGGAAAGTGAGAAAAGGTTGCAGTACGTTTCGGCACGGACGGAGGCGACTCGGCGGGCGTTAGTCAGAAGGCAAATTTCGCCGAAGTACGAGCCATCGGAGAGACTCGTTGCGACTTCACCGTTTGCCATAACGATGTCCACAATGCCTTCTTGAATGAAGTACATTTTGTTACCGATGGTTCCTTCTTTTATTATAATGTCGCCTGTGTGCAAATAATTTGTTTATTAATTTTATTATAAACGTCAACTAATATAACAGCTAATATAACAAAAAATTTAAATAATTAATCACCAGGTTGGAAGACTTCGTATCGTAATTTTGTGACGACATCGGAAACAAAGTTTGAATCGGCGTTTGCGAAGAATGGCACGGAGGCGACCAGCGAGCGACAGTTATAGTTGATGACGTCTTCACGCAGTTTTTCACTTAGCTCGCCCAGGATTAGCTCTTCGTCGAAGAATTTGCCTTGATAGCGATGTTCGAAGTATTCGGTAATACGCTGCCGCATTTCACGAGGCAACTTACGGTAGGCCATATATTCTTCCACTTGCTTTACCTGAAAATAATGAGAAAAAATAATAAGAAAGAGCTTCACAAATCCCCATTTTCATAACAGTTAAGCTAAGAACTGTGTCGTTAGAATAGTGCTACACACGCACAAAATTCCTTTATATCGGTATAGTGCCATAAATACACCTAGTTAGATTTCACTTTAATACGGTCATCTAAAAAGTTTTTAAAATACACACGTAAATGATATGTACAATAGAAGATGATAAAGAAAAGTAATCAGAAGCAAACTGTTATGAACACCCGTTATTTATATAATAAAGTGACATGAAGATGAATATTAATCGCCTTTGAAAAGTTAATGTGCTTGATAGAGTTTTATCGAGTGATGAATAATGACTTTGTGATTCCATATAACAAACACCATTTAACAATCATTCAATCTGTACTCACGTCTAATCTCTGAAACAGGCAATGACTAGTAATTAGTTGTTATTCGAAAAGGGCTTAAATGTACATGCGAAAAATGTATTAGATAAATTACTAATACGAAATGAGAAAATTGAAACTTATTACAGTGAATTTGTATATAATTCTGTCAAAAGATGATTGTAACATGTTCATAACAGCTTACAGTCTGACGTCGAATCGAAACGGTCGTAAGAGAAGCCGCGAGGTAGTTTGCGATGGCGAAGAGAGTAAATTATCAAAATGCTTTTACCTTTTCTCGGTATTGCCTCCGGGAGGAGTCGAGACTCTGGATGAGGTTTGTGGCGTGTCCGAGGAAAAGAGCATAACACGTAGCGCCGGAGATCATTGAAAGCATTGTGAGCCACATGTCGGTGAGGGACTGCGGTGGGAATCGTCCATAACCGATGCAAAGCATATGGGACATGGCCTTAAACAGTGCCCACGAATATTGTTCAAGCCAGAAAGCTTCCTGTAATAAACCAAATAAATAATATTATTATAAAGTATTCATAAAACAGTAGTGAGTTTAAAATATTTTTCTCGGAAAAAGAACATTGTGAAATGATTACAGAAGTAATTTTCTCAGCAATATCTGCGCTATACTTTTTATAATTTACTTTTCGATCTACTTGTATGATATACTCTAATGCTATGTGGTATGGATACCGGTTAAGTATAATTGTCCATGTTCAAATAATTAGAAAATTGAGTCAACTATTAAAGGTAAGAAGGCATATATTTTTAATTATAAACAAGCCCCACTCAAACATACCTTTTATTGTTTTGCGTCGTATTAAAGGTTAGAACTAATAAAATATATTTAGATGCACATACCTGAAGTTCGTTAATAGCGACCCAGGAGTTTGGTGGGAAGCCTTGTAGCATCGGCACCAGAAATTGAAGACATCCTGACCAGTGGCCGATTAGCAGCATCATGCAGATCAAATTGAATATTCGCATGAACACTGACGCCATGTTGAGGAACTGCGAACATAACGTACATGTAAATGGAGCACATATTGAAAATGTGTGTTCGGCTCTAAAGGAAGCCGTGCGGACTGCGCGCGACAAGGACGCTCGTGTTGAAGCCTCGCATGATCTCTACCGATGGGTTCGTCAAGTGTTACACGACAGGGTATGAACGCGTGAAGGTCGCCGAGCGAGCATGCGATGAGGCGAGGCGTGGGCGCTCGCCGCCGCGGCCCGCGCCCGCGCGCCCGCTGCCCGGACTGGGGTCGGAAAGAAACGCCAACGAAAGATAGAAAGCGAAGCGAGCGCGGCGGTGTGGAAGAGCATGCCAAGCATGCCAAGCGGGCGAACGAGCATGCACGCCGGCTCGCGCCGACCCTGGTCTGGTTACCTTGAAGATCAGATTGCTTTTCGTGTCACCCTTCTTTTTGGCGACGTCGGAGCTGAGCCTTCCTCGACGTTCGGTGCGCTTTTTTTGAAGGTTCTGCAAGATCTAGAAAAGAAGCGAGAAACACGAGATAGTAGGAAGAGACTGTCGCGCGACGGGAGCGCGGGCGGGGTAGTAGTCCGACGTGGGTACGCGGGGTGCGGCGGTGGTGGGGTGGGCGGAGCGGGGCGGGGCGTGCGGCACACTGGATGCACTAACACCGAGCTGCAGCAACAGCTGGCGGGCTAGGCCCCTACGTAGCAATCGCGGCATGCGGCACCTGCGCGGTGAGGTCGCGGGAGCCGGAGCCGTCCGCGTCGCCGGGCTGGTCGCGCGGCTGCGGCCCGGGGCTCATCTGCACACAACACCGTCACTGCGACGTCGCCACCACCACCCTTCCCGTACCCCACTTCTCTATCACTCTCAGCTTCGTTTAATCTCTCGGTTGATCGTCTACTTCTATTGAAGGATGCACCATGACTTCTACGACTCAATGTTTTGAGCTTTAGGATTGACTACATTTTTTTTTATATTTTTACGCGACGCGTTTTAGGGATTTACGCTATTGACAAATGTAAACACATTTGTTATCTCGTGAAGGAATTGTCGTGCAGTAATTAGGTAAAAAAAAACAATTCGGCGTTTGGCATAGCGCATCGGTACCAAAGGCTCCGAAAAAGCAGCAACTTAATGTGGATAATTCAGCAAATCATATTCGAGATTGGCGAATGTGGGTCGGTTCGGGTCGGCGGTCGGCAGCTCGTCGTCAGCGGTCTCGGCGAGCTAGACGCGGTCGCGGCGCGGACAGAAGAGACGGGACAGACCTCGCGAGTGAAGACGTGCGTAGGCAGGAAGAAGCTTGCAGAGAAGCAGTAGAGAAGTGCAGAGCGGGACTTGGGCTCACATTCATACAGTGAGGGGCGGGGACAGTGGTATAATACAGGATTACATCAAATTCCATTTACACATCATTCGGTTTACTACTATCTATAACAATTCCAAAACATTTATTAAACAAAATTTAGGAAATTTCATTTTATAAAGATAGACATATTATGACGGCCAATTATATTACAATTTAACAACTCTATTTAGGTGTAATATTTAATCCAATATTATAAGGATATTAGTAGGGTGTTTAATCATGTCGTGTTAGTAGATGTGAGCGTTATGTAGTTAGAGCAGTGTTAGTGGTTAAGTAATTAATGGTCCAAAGTTGCAGCTACAAGAGATTATGGCTTACATATACTTCCTCCCATTGCGATACATATCTGACGAGCCTCGAGAGTCGCAACAACCGCACCAGTGACAACAGCTTAGCTAACCGAAGTATTCTGAGCGCACGACCCGCGTGGAGTATTTGAAAGCTTTCACTAAAGTCCTGTGAACATAATCAAGATAATATTAAAGCTATACCATAATAACCTGTCGATGCTCTAAAGAACTGGTATATCTTATTAGAGCACCGTACTCACAAGGATTTGTTTCCGTCGACATGAAATAGACATGCAAAATTGCTGACAGTAATAGACTCAGCCAAAGAGAAGTGCTAAAGCATTAAGTTAAAGATAATTTAAGTATATGTATGTTACACTAATGTAAATTAAATAATCATAGTAATCTTTAATTTATTAAAGTCTATAAATGTCAAATTGATGGAAGTTATTTTGTTTCAGAAGGTTGAGTAAAATTATTATTAGTATCTAAAGTTAATATAAAATAGATACAATTTGGTCGTGTTTCTTATAAACATGTACGAAAATGGACGATTATATATACAAGTGCTAGAAATGATTGTGTACAAAAAAAACAATGAAAAATTATATTTATTCAAAGAGAAGTAAACAGTAAAATATATTAAAGAAAGAAGCTTTGTAAAAATCATGCATTGTCTAACGAATCGACAGAAGTTATTTGATTGCGAATATAGGAAATTTATATCAAAAGAGGACGTGCATAGAATTGGTCAAGTACTTTGAGATAACTGTAAAGAATAAAAAAGTGCGTAATTACCGTTTACTTTGGAAAGTGGCCAGTGCACAAAGTACATATGTGCTCAAGAAGACCAAAAGAATAAAAAGGAAACAGCACCCCATACGATCATTGCGATAATATTGACAGTAAGGCCGTCGAGGGCAAAGAAACTCTGATTCATATGGGTTACTTACGTCAACCGTGCGGATAGTAAATAGATCGTGTAAAGACTCAAAAGAAGATTATTAATGTATTAAGGAAACTTTAAAACAAGGAAACTAGAGTGCCAATCAAACCTTAATTTTGATAGACCCTTAAAATATGCGACAACGACACGATGGCGCGTTGTACGTTCTCGTGGCAGACGAATAGAAATCACAATGAGAAATAAAAACAAAAGGTACAAATGGAAACCCAAAATATATACAATGTTTGCTATAAAACAAATGAAGACCCAAGCTGAAACAGAACTTCAAAACATAAAAGACAGTTAAATCTATAATAAAAGAAACACGGCCAAATTGCAACGTACGTTTACCTGATTGAAGATCAAGAAAATATAATCTAGTGGTATACTAGAGATGAGGTCTAGGAAGAACCACGTCCTCAAATAGTGTTTTGCTATTAACTTGGGATCTAATATCACTTGTTCCGCATTATCTTGCTGCATTATTCCTGAAATTTTACGTTAATAATTTTTATAATTACACTATGATACATTCGTATATAATTGTTGATTGCATGTTTACAATTTTAACATACCTGTTCTAAAATTAACAACAATATCTATAAGAAATATGGTGTCGGATAGACAGTTGAAGGCTATCCAACGGGTGCTGAGGTCGTCGTTGAAGAAGGAGATGGCGACAGGCAGAATGATTAGGTTGGCGACCAGTAGCAATAGCATACACAGATCCCAGTAGAACCTGAAATCAACGAAAAAAATCATCAAGATTTACTACAGAAGTGACCGAGCAATACTAAATAACACTGCTTTATACTCTTGGTAATAATGATGTAATGAAATGCGGCATATATACGAAGAATTGATGATAATAAATTCAACGACCGGCGCTTTCTTTGATTGCCGTGAAAAGGAGTAGAAGTGGGTAATCTTTTCACATAAAAAAGAAAAACTACGTAATAAACGTTAGCTCGTTGTAGCAATGAGCTCTGATATAGAATACTATTATGACGCTCGTTAGAGTTTTGACACGATGTGTGTTAAAGAATATTATACCTACAAGGAAAATACCAAGGTTTGTTTACATTTAATAGAACAAAAACTTAATTAAAACTATGAAAGACTGAATCTGCGTTTTCTTTAATATCAATGGGCCAATACTTATATGTTATAAATACGTCACTTTCAAGTGGTTTTAAGTGACAACGAAATCGTAGATGGTAAAGCGTTTTCGCCTATAATAACTTTTTTCTCATAGTAACTTTACAATACTATTATGGCAGCAGAATTACAATGTAAAATTATATAGTCAGACTTGTTCCAAGTAACCCCATCGTCAACAGGATAAATATGGTAAATTTCATGTAAAAATATTGTATAAAATGTATATGAAAAGTATTTAGATCATGTACAGATAAAAATGTTTCGGAGATAAGTAACATTATTAGGAGCAGTTTTGTACAATGGAGGTTATAAGCATAGAGGACACGTATTTCAGAGAAAGAGTTTTGGAGATAGACAATATCACTACGTATTATAGGAGATTTTCTCTAAAACCTGTAAATTAAAATTGCAAACACTACAGTATTGTGAAATCAATGAAAAATGTATAATTCATAAAATCATTGGTCAAAGTTCATATTTTTCGTTGAAACAACTGCAGCGATCCGACGTAATGTTTGTATTGCCTGCAAACGAAATCTAGCAATGAATTAAATTTTCGTACGAATGCTGATTGTGAATAACACATTTTTATTACATTCCACGTGTTATGACTGTTTGTTTATTAAGTTTTACATCAAACATAAAGCGAAAATACGATTTACGGCGCTAAAATGGAATATCGTCCATTTAATATTATCAACTTGTCAAATTTATTTAGATACTTACATTACAACGTTATATTTAACCAATAAATCTAGATTGCATCTGGCAATATGTAATGATTACCTTAATTATATAACGAATATTTTTATACGTATCAAACAGATTTCTTTTGGCTTATGATTATTATAATGTGACTTTATAACAGGTGCTACATTACATTCCATAGGTCACCTTGTGTAGTTCATTTACAGTGTCACTGAAACGTAAAAGACAAGAAAACGAAATAAATTTAAAACAACAAAGCAAAAGAGGGGTATTTTCTTTTATTGTTGCTACACTGTTTATTTTAATAAGCCGTCACGTTTATGAAACATTAGTATAAGAGACGTATGTATAAAGCGTTTTGATTGTACAACTTTTATTAACACAATAATATTTGATAAAATGTATAGAACACTGAATAATGACATTGGTTTTTCCTTATAAAACACATACTAAAAGGAAATAAATTAATAAAGCAAGAGATGATTATTATTTTCATGTTTTTTCTGCCTATGATATTAAATTCTTCACTATACCATTTAATTGTTTTTATACAAGTTTTTCGCTAATTTTTATGTGGTCAGTCATCAGTCATGATTGTTATACAAAAAAGCGCGTTTAAAAGAAAATTTTAATTTATTAAGTATTAAATAAAATAAGGAATGTTGATAACTGTAAAATAATGTGATATATGCGTTGATACATAACTGCAAGGGACCATAAATCCTCATTCGTTTAATTAACCCTAATTCGATGCACTTGGCCATTGTGATGTGTAATACGTAAATATGCAATCGTTTGCGCAGCTAATAACTGCGTTTCAATCTTCCATTTCCTCTTATCGCCATATACTAGCTAGTCCATTTAGAAATAGTTGATGATAAAATGTTATGCATAAGTTTTGATTTCGAATGGGTAAGAGACAACCATCCCGTCTAATTCTTACTAATATATAGATAAATAGATACAATCGACTTTGTAAAAGATTAGTAATCACACCTTTTTCAACTCTTCGCACAAAATATCTAAGACTGTGTTTAAAATGTATAACTCATCCAAATTTATTTAGCAATAACTATTTCTATAGTCGTAAAAACATTTCGATAATAGTAACACTTGCTTTATAATATTAATCATCGTAATAAGATTGTAAGCAATAATTTACATTTCTTTATGTATTTAATGTTTTATGGTTTATTACTATACAACATTTGTTGTTATAATGTCATTAAACTTTGTCTGTATCATCATTCATATGTATTATGTATATTAACAATGTAAACAGCAGTGGATGTTTTTGGTTGTCGATGATGCTCCTAATGATTAACAATGGTAATTAAAAAAGTTTGATTGGTTTGGTCATGTATGGCCTTAATAAAGTCTATTTTGATGACTATTAGAAATGGATTTTATACGGACAGAAGGCATATGCTAGTGTGTAATAATGACAGCATATTATGCGATTTGAACAGACCATAACATGGATATTAAATCCCCTATTACTGTCATTAGTTTTTATCACTCTATTATAGGATTCTTTGAGGTATATGATGTATGTATGTCGTTAAATAATACGACCCACATAACTGTCGCGGAAATATGATTCGTGATCGTAATGCCCCTTTTTATACGAAGCAGGTAGTTTACATGATGGTAAGTCACCTTCATCAACACAGAGGAGTTCAAGAAGCGTTAGTAGAAAATTTTGTTGGAATCGTTTCATAATTATTAATGCAAAAGTATTTATTTTATAAACACAAGTATTAGCGTATCATAATAATTAAATTATCAGACAACGGTTGCATTTCAAGTGCTTTAAAATACGTCAGTTTTAGACAATCGATCTCGCACTGTACTAAATGCCACGGGGGAGTTTCGTAGAAGATAGTACAAGTCGACCTCTGGTTAAAGATACGTACGTCTTCAATAGTATTCAGATGTGATTAAACTAGGTATATCACCCACTCCTAAACGTCAGTGTTCTAAATAAATATCAAAGCGAACATTCCAGATAGATCAGAGTATACACAAACATGATGATAATAAATCAAATGCTAATTTGTTGTTTGTCTCGCTTGCGTTCATAGAAGTAATTAATCGCAATTCATTGGCTATAAAAAGTCAGGGCTTTTTAATGGAGAAGAACAAATGTTCAAAGCATTCTTCGGCTTGTATTTTTACCACTAAAAACCATAGTAATTTTAACATGGACTACTACGTCACATCTGTACCTATACGGATTAAATTTCTAACCCCCGTTAATTTCGAGGGTTAGGATTTTTATATTGAAAAATAGGTCTGTTTCAATACTTATGATGGTAAATCTGTGAGTCAACGAGTGGCTTAACCGTGCCTTGTAACATAAACATCATTGGTTCGATTGATCACTAGTTTGATGCTGTCGCTATAATAGCATTGCTGTGTTCTGGTTGATGATAGCCAGAGAACTTGAGACGGACAAGCTTTTAAACACAACTTTGAGAATTTTGGATTGGATTGCTAGAGAAATAGAAGGTGAATAGAAAATTAAATAAAACCTTGTACAAATTATTTAAAAAAATACTTTTAGATTATTGTAGTTGGATAATTGAGAGATGAAGGATATATTTATCAAGTTTTTGTGTTGGTAATATATTTTGGTGTATATAATCATATGAATCCATCCAAAATGTTATATGGAATCTACTCCCTTGTGCAATTGGCGGAGCTGGAGAGATAAGAATGTGCAGTGACCTGAGAGACATTGTCTCATTGCTAATAAACCAATCAACGCAACCAAATGTGCAGTATGTTGATAAACGTTATGGTTTATTGTGTTTATATCGTTTCATTGTATTATATATGATTATAAATTAATCAGAATATATGGAATAAAACATTTTGACTATGATACCAATGGCGTTTAGTGAGTTAATTTTATTTCTTAGCAGTTTGCTTTGGAAATGAAACTTTATTGGAACCTGTATTAACTAGATTTTATGAAACGAAAAATGTATGGAAAAAGAGTACACAATAAATATATTTATAGGCTTAAAACTGTGAGAGAGTAAAAGAAAACACTTCTAACGAGATATGGTAACTTTCCCCTTTGTAGAGGAAAGAAGAAATTTTTAAATGTAATGTAAGTTATTTTTCTCTTTTACACTCTTTGTTTATTACCTCCATTATGTAATAATCTCATTCTCTAACAACTTTATTAGAATACAAAGTTTCGCTTCTACCTAGTGTGAACTCACACTCGTTAATAATTTCAGTTATTACTTGCGATCGAGATTTATGTTTAATTTCGAAAGCATTCCATAAACATTACAATTTGATTGCGAAATCAATGCTTAATCACGTTATGGAATAAAAGCGTTCAGTTTAATCATTAAACTGTTTGTTCATTAGGTAAATGCTTGATTATGCCACGTGTTTTATGACCTTGCATCTGATCATATACGTGATATGTACATAATAATTACACGTGTCCTAACTACTTGTTGGGAATAATAGTGAAGGTTTTCTTATACTTACGTAAATATTGCACTTTTAACATGGCAACATAACATAATACTAAAATTAAAGACTGCATTGATATGTAAGAAGTCTAAAACCTGTTACTATCTTACACTACTATTATGTACTATTATAGCTGATTTGATATCACAAAACCTTTAAAAGTATACCGATTTCTACCAAGAGGTTTATGAGACCATGGAAAAAAAAAACTGTTTTGAATAGTGCAAAATAGTCAAGTAATATCACCTGCGGAGTCCTATTAATAATTAAATAAAATCAAATACCCAACGTATCATCAGATGACTAACGGACACAGTGACGCATTTCAGTAGATCAGTCTGGAAACTATAATATTATTAAAGAACTGTAGGTATTTTATAGAATTTATTGCGAAACAAATATGCTCACCGGTAGCCATAAATCAATAATAATAATAAATTAGTCCGTAATGGCTCAATCGTTAGATACATCACCATAATATGTTCTCAAACATCACCATAATATGTTCTCATACATCACCATAACATGTTCTCAGTGGGACTGCTTCAGGGAATATTGTACTTAATTGCATGATCTTTTCTTTGTATTTTTTAAATCCATTGTTTCTGTTTTGTCTCCAATAAAGAAAGAAAATAAAAAATTGTTGTTAAAATCGAATAAAATCTGTATAATATAGTTTAATTAAATGTGTAATGTTCACGTAAATATTAAGAAATTATTTAGAAGACAGTTTAAATTTATAAATGTTCGTTATTTGCTGAAAATTTGTATTTATACTGTATTTATATAACTGTTAAAGTTTGATTTTGACAAAAACCTAATACTAACAGATCCTTGACACACTTCATACAGCTAGTTCAAACAAAATTATTATTCATTAATTACAATGGTTCTCTGTCTAAATCGAAAAACGTAAAACCGTTAATAAACCTATAATATTTTAAAAGATATGTAGCGTATTTACCTATGTGTGATGTTACATAACATTTGATTGCAATAAATACATGCATTTTCCTGTATGATTATGATTATCGAGATGTACATCACTATTCCAACACAATATGGCGGACATTAAGCATTATAATAACAAGCCTACCGACGTGTCAGTTATTGCTGATTACTGTTACGTTTAAATACGAAACTATGCGCAAATTATAAACACCTGCGACGAATGCTTCATTCAGCCTTTGTTTTATATGCTTTTGTGAACTATTATTAATATTGGTACAATTATGAAGGTATAATGAAACTAATTTTACAGACGTAATATATACGTGGAATTAAAACGATGTCTAGACCCGCCATAGCAATTTGGTGTAAGACAAAAATTTATCATCTCTTTAGCTCAGTTATTTTACTGGCTACAAGGTCCTTCAAACTGCAATACAGTAATGTTTGTACACTACCGTTTGGCGGCAGAGAGATATGATTTTGTCCCAGTTGAAATAATAGATTATAAAAGTACCCATTGACTTAAAACATATTGATATATAAGCAATTTCTCTGGGTTACAAAACGGTACGTAATGCGTTGTTTTATATGAAATATTAGTACTTTTATATACAAAGACAGCACCGGAAAGCGATATGTCACGTAACTTATTAACTGTGTAGGCCGAAGTATCAATATGATTGTACCATTCTACAACAATTCTAACTTACGCAATCATCTTATAGAATTATCATTAAAAACTGTCAATGAGTTATCTAATGCATTGCAAAATATCTGTGGATAATAATATCACTGCTCTCATTATGAAATAGTTTAGAAGCTGTTTTTCTCGTAATAGTAGATCGACAGTGTTTGTTTAAGAGCCTGCCTCGTTGAAAAAGCATGAATAATTTAATACTAAACACAGATTTTAATTTGAAACTACCGCTCCTTAACCATATGCACCAAATATACCGCATTTAAAATAACTTAAGCAATGAAGCCATGTGTTACAAAATAAAACTTTTTTTTATGTGATTTGAAATAAAAATAGGTTTTTTTATGATTCATCAAGCAGGAAAAACAATCGTGATAATGAAACAGAAAAGAAGGAAACGGGATGTTCGTATCCTGACGTACCAACGTGTTTCTTGGAGTGGACAAAATTTGCATTGCATGGGTTTTATTGTCGTAATGAACGGAACAACGCGTTGTTCGTGTCATAAAGTGACCCCTGGGCTAATGACGGTTAAACTTCTATTCGGTTTAGCTGTATGATAATTTAGTGCCGTGTACCGACGCTTTAGATCCGTTTACATAATGGAACAAAGCCCGGTTCCGCAGCGGATAATACAACGGTTAGCAACAATATTATGACTTCGGAAATGAAAGCAAACGTATACCCTTACACGGCTTAACGTTCATATTATAATTCATCCGCAGTTATTATTCATGATTACATAGGATTACACAAATCGCTAGTTTTTAAGCTCACAAATTGATATTTTGTATATGACTAAAACAAATTCTTCATTTAATTATGATAGAGATTATATGCAAAACTATTAACACTTGTAGCAAACTTTCTCTCTCACACCTCTCACTAACAGCAAATAGTAAGCCGCAACGAAAAGAAAACTAAATGAACTAAATTTAGATACGTATATTTAGCCTTACATTTATGTAACATATTTTTAAATTACAGATTGGTACTATTGAGGCTTACTTTTGCATTCTATCGTAAAAATACATGTTCAATTACTCGTATATTTAAACTTTGTAACATAGGTTATAACGAAAATATTTTCAATGGAGAGCTTTTGATAATTAAGACAATTCGATAATGCCTAAAAATATTATTAATACTATCGTATTTACATATTATGTAACTATTAACTTGAAGTTGAACGAAGTAAAAAATAGGATAACAAATATTAAATAAATGTAATTGTATCCCTTTAGAGACAACTCTTTAATATAAGGATGTTTTCCTCACAGATTTCCTTTCATTGGAAAAAATTACTTTAAATCCCAAACATACCCATAGTATCTCTCACCATTTACAATGATAGCTTGCGGTCATTATTATCTATAACAGAGTAACAGAAATTGTTTAACGCACAGTCAGAATACATATTTTCCCTATTTGCTAATAACAGCGGTCAACTGGTGTTATAAAGAGGGAAGTTGTAAATTGTTTACAATTTGTACGGTTTTATAACTGTAAATATATATTAATTATTAAATATTTGTAATATTATTGAATGGAGTATTGAAGTGGAAAATTTTGATGGCAGCGTTGGCAAAGGTTGGAGGGGACTTGAAAAACAATCGAAGAGGCCGAGGTACCCTCTTCAGGAGGGACGAAACCACCTCAGCGTGTACCGCCTGCTTTACACTTAACCTCAGTGTGCCATTGTTTAATGTTCAAGGCTACCAAGTTGTTTACACGGCAGAAATAAAACTGTACATACAAAAGGCACAATGAATATTCTCGGCACAAATTTGCCGACTAATGTTGTAGGACAAAACGTTCACAAATGTAAGTTAAATACATAATAGTCATAATAGCCAGCACATGACTAATCTTTGTAACTAAATATTGTTACTCGTGTGTCCTTTTAATATTTTTAATGAAAGTAAAATACATCCATGCATTTTGTCATCGCTTGTTTCAAAATAATCGTTATAATACTATTATGTTATAGCACAAAAGAAACAATTGTCAGTAAAAAGTTTTGTTATCATATAATGAGTATTTTATTTTGAAATATTTGCGTGTAAGTACTATAAGTATCGGAGAAACATTTTGTGCATCTTTGTAGATAAAATTAACTACAAGTAGCTTAACATAAAAATCGTGATATGAAAGTTAGTATCGGGTTGTTAAACTGTTAACGCCTAAAAATACACTGGTTTTTACTTTAGTTACTGTAATATATGACGTAGACGTGTTTGGGTCATGTGTAGGAGGAACAATCTGTCCATAGATTAGTTGATGGTGCAAGGGCAGGTGGAAGGTACTAGATCGCAAAACCTAGGAGTACAAAATCCTGAGGTGGACAGACCATATCAAAGCGGTAGTAGTCACCCCTCTGAACAAAAGAGCAAAAACTGAGTCTTCAACTACTTGATGACTAAGACCGCTCTGTAAAGACTGCTACGATTGGGAAGAAGAATATATGAATATAAAATATTAAAAACACATCGATGACTTTCAATAGGTGAGTTGTAGCATTATTATCTTAAAAATAATCAGCTTTAAACAACAGTGTTAAAGAAGAATAGTAACGGAGTTGTTGCAGGTTTTTTCACGAATCCGAATTTGCTTTATTCATATATCTGATTGTGACGTAAGGTTCTCGACTTTAATCACCTTGTTCGTTAAATGGTTATTTAATAATACGGTGGAATATATATTATAATATATAACAGTATTTAAGTGAAATGAGCAATGGGTAAAAGAATTTTAATTCAACGGAAATTTCACAACAACAACTATAAGTCTTTAATTCACCACACGACTGTGGCGAAATATTCAATCGGATATAAATTCTTTTGTGAATTTAACGCTTTAAAAGCATTAGTTTCGAACAAAATTTTTTAAAATTATCGTTATTTCTTACATAAACAAAGATTGCTAAGCAAACTGTTAGTTATAAAAGGTTTGAAGATTTCATTGCGTAAGCTAAAGGTACGAATATTTTTGTGACTATCTTTTCAGTTTACTAATATTAATTTCTGCTCAATGTTAACAGAAATCAATACTCATGAATAATTTTCTTTTATGTTGTGTATAAAAAGCTTTTAAGTAAATAAATCTTTATCACGTAAGCCTTCTTAGATGAAAAAGGATCAGTACTTCCGGGATTGCGTAGTAATCGCAACCGTAAAAGTTTATTTCATCTATTTTATGAGATGATTCAGTGACCTACCAAATCGTATACATTTCATTAAATTGATTGCCAAATTGGTTTTCGTAAGACATTCAAAATTTCAAAAGGTTTAATTTAATAGAAATGTAATTCATTTTACAGTTATTTCACTTGCTTTAAAATATTTTTGAAATGATTAATGATGTTTTTGTTGTATCGGTTCTGGACATGTTTGTTACCGATGATAACATCAGTATAATAAGATAACATTTATACGCAAATAAAACAACTCATTTTAATAACATGTCAGATTGAATTCGCCTTTATCTTTCATATTATTCTGACAACTGTCGCCTACAGTGTCAAAGTTGGCAAGTCAGGTGACTAAAACACGAGCAGAAGTCACAGGATGAAGTAATCATTTCTCGTTTTAACGTTTGCGTGACTGTTTTACACATAAGGAAGATCTTACATTTACGGAATTGTTATTTTTCTCAATCTTTACATTGTTTTTAATTTTGTTTCACTTTGTAACTCTAATGTTGCCTTCACAACTTGCAATGCTATAAACGCAATTAAT
>DWHU01000478.1:0-18562 GCA_018247975.1 Parides photinus | reverse complement strand
TATATATATATATACTCTCCTAGCCGATTTCGGCCACAGCGACTGTTGGTCTGGATTTGTTTTAACATCCCAACATTACGTTTTACTCCATAACTAAAACGTAATTATTTTAAACAGATGTATAAATTCCTTATTCAATATCATATGATGTAAGGTACCATGAGACTAGGCGAAGCGTGTAAAATATTAAGCGTTTTATTTGCAAGACTGCTAGAACACAGCAATGTCATTGTCGACTAATTTTACAATGTAAACATGGTATATATGCTAGCTAGATTTAAAATTTAGTTATAGTTTGACCGATTTATTCATATGACGCAACGCCTACTTTCTCTCGTCTACATATAACTTCTTTGTTATGTCCCTATTACTTCTTTGTACACTTTAGCTAAGTAAAGATTTAATTGGTTAGTATGATTGTAAGTGTAATTCTTGCGCATGGTATAACGTAGCAAAGTAACAATTCCTTTAATGGCTACTGGGAATAAGACGGATGCAAAAAGAGAAAGGCGATGCATTTGTTCTTTTATAAAATTTTTGAACAAAATACAGCCACCTATCATAGTTTTATTTATGAAGTTAATGTATTTTGAAAAGTACATTATCAGACGAGTTTATTTGTAACAAATTATAAATGAAATATTTCAAATCTTGTACCACAATAAGTATCAGGTGCCTGGAATAGTGTTTCAAGTATTATAATAATGAAAGAGAAGACGCATTTTAATAAATAAAAATTAAAAAAAACGTAAAATTTTTGGATTTTCAAATGTCCAAGTATTTGACTGCCGCCGGGTGACTGGGCCAGTATGCACCCAAACTCAATCTTGCTGGCTACGGGCAGATGGCATGGCATTTACGTCGTGCGCGTGTACTGGACGGACGTTTCGTTGGCGCGTTAATAACTAATAAACATTGAATAACGAAACCGTTTTTTGCTGCGCCGTGTTTTATTTAAATATAACGTCTGCCGACACAGTGCTGTTAATAATAATAGGAAAAGTTTCCATTTCACAAATGGTCATTTGGGTTCAATATTAGTTTCTAACTAGCAATAAATTCAATTTTGTTGTTGCGAGGTGACGTAAAACCCGGTGCAGTGATAACGGGGAGTGATGTGAATCGAGTTGTGTTTACGTTGCGATGTGTGTGGGTTGAGTGTAAAGTGTTTCGTTTTTTATAATGGGCTATGCATCGAGCGGGACGGGGCGGGCGGCGCACGAGGCGCTGCTGGCGCGACAGGACGCTGAACTGCGCCTTATGGAGACGATGAAAAGAAGCCTTCTGGCTAAAATGAAGAGCGACCGGGAATACGCCCTCGCTCTCTCCGCTGCAGCTGCCCAAGGACAGAAAATGGACAAATGCGAAGATCTTAATGGTAAGCACCTAGTAAGAGGTCAAACAGACCAAAGCCTCGATGCAGAACTGTTTTCCAATAAACGATCTTTGTGTAGTATGGGCCCAGCATTTATCGTTTCCATACCTGTTATGTTTCGAATGAACCACTCTAACGGTAATTTTAAAAGCACAAGACCAAAAAGGACAAAGGCTTTCTTAAGAACAAAGACAATATTAGAACCGTCTAAAAAAATTACTATGTATACTTTAAATGCCTGTCTTGCACATGATAAATATATTTTGCATTATAACTGTTTACTAAGTTATGATAACAAAATTTTAGAAAATGTGTTTAATTTTTTTTGTTTATTATGGTATGTAAACGTCTATGGGCTACGCCACAAAGAGTTTATTGATAATATGTACATGGTTTTGAAATTTATAGAATATCGGTTGTTTAATTTTGTGATTTCTAAATATAATATTAGGAGTTAAACAAATATATATATTTTTTCATTCAATGTCGTAATGAGGCAATTAGGACGTTCACCTGATGGTAAATGGTATTGTCAGTAAAAGTAAGGTGTAAAGTTAACGAGGTATACCAATAGTACAATTTGCTTGTCTCGTTACTGTATTGATAACAATTTTATGAAGGTACAGTGTGCTTTGAACTGGAGTGTAGTAATGTTTACACACTACTGTTTATATGTAAAAATATTCGCTGCGGAGGGTACTCACCAAGATCTCAATTAACACATCCACCATCAGTGAATAAATAATTCTACATTATTACAAATGGAAGCATTAATTTATTTGCACGGTTTTTAATTACATAAAGTAAATAAAAAAATGTCGTTTACGGAGTGGTATTGTTTTTCTTTGATGATTTAATTATTTTCTATAGTTATGTAGTATGTCGGAGATTCTTTATTGCGGAGATAAGTTTTTTTGTAACTGCCGCTTGAAAAGACGCTTTTGGTTAGACACTCGATGCGAAGCGTTTAATATTATTAGCAATGATTTATTAGTATTATAGATAGATAAATAGATTAGTTCAGGCATAAATATATTTTACATTTTCTTACTGGTGGGTGAACAGCAATAGTACAATATGGCCATAGCTCAGTGTAAGCGTCGCCACGGCGTGAACAACAGATTTTCAGTTACCACTTTGTTTAAGGAATTAACGATATGTAAATTATAAATATTAAAATGAGAGACAATGGTATGTTGTAACTTATTACATGGCTTAGTTTAGCGTTCAAAAATACAATAAGTTTAATGTGAACATTACATTTCAGGATCACTTATAGCGTCGGCTTGGCGCACAATGACCGAAGAATGGGAAAGCACTAGTCGCTTGATCCGCGCCAACGCTGAAGCTCTAGAATCCAGAGCCCTTGATCGACTCATCAGTTTAATGACAGAACGGCGAAAAACCCGTAAAGTCTACCAAGAAGACCACACTAAAATTTCTTCACAGTTTACACAGGTACGTTATGGATACTATTTGTAATCATTAATTGTTTAAATACGATATCAACGGATAATATTATATGTACTACATAAACCAGCTTTTTACAAAAAAGCGGTAGTTATTTAACAAAATACCAGAAATTTATAGAGAAAGGAATAGTTCGCGAACCTTATGGTCAACCTACAACAATTGGGAAGTCGTTTAGGAAGAAGAAGAAGAACAACCACAAACTTTAAGCCTGTCGTATTTACTGCATTGCACTGCATTTACATTATAGAAATAATAATGCACATTGTCATAATAATGTTTACTGCCCACTTTTACTTTGTGATAATGTGATAGTAAAATTATTCGATTGACAACATTGCTGTGTTGCAAGGTTCCTGTGTATTTACAGTGCATAAATTTACAAGAATAACATTTCTTGATGTGAGATGTGCTTATTGTGTAATAATTCTGAGGTAGGTTGCTCTTCAGCATCTCAATGTCCTCATTGATTGATCTTAAATCTCTGAAGGCGAGGAATATTATTTCCAACAGGTTAAATTAATTACTCGTTTGTTTGTATTGAAAAAAATATGTTTATAATCGCCAGACAGATATTAGTAAATTTTAGAGATTATTGACAGATCAATATAACATACATATGTGTAAATTCTTTATTAGTAGATCATCTAGATTTTTTAAATAAGTATGTTTTACGTTTTATGTCATTCATGTCGGACTTTTATTTATTTCATAATTTGTTTATCAGCGTTTCAAATTTCTTCACTGACGTGTAGAGTGAGTCAGGTAGCATTTATTGCAAATGTCATACATTTCAGTTTTTCACATAAACACGAACGTATATTAAATACAAGAAAACTTTGAATATCAAAATTAACACATTAAATGAAAAATTAATGTATAAATACAGATTTGATCAATTAAACGATTTATAAACATTTATTGTGTATGAAGAAATTGTTTCCGGACTAAATTTTCATCTAACTTTTGACTTATTTTTGATATAAATAATAGTAACAAGAGATTTCGTGTCTAAAGCGTATTTTATTTCTTAACTGTTGATCGTTAAGCGTTTAATTTTACAAAAGTTATTGCCTCTGATAGCGCGTACGAGTCGGATTGGTAATGTTTTAAATGCACAAGATCCGTTACGGACCGGTTGGATTAGTTTCCCTGTTCCCTCCATTTCCTATCATTAATTTACAATCTTAGTATATCTACGTAATTAGGTCTCAGACGAACAGTGTAAACCAAATAACTGTGTCACGGCCGGTTTACAACCTATTATTTTATCAGCTACTTTTCCAACAGACCACAGCGTGTCTCTAGACAAGTAGGTCAATCGGTCTTTTCCGATGAAGCAAAATGACTTACGGTACTTGATGAATGATGTATCTACATCAATTATTTCTGTTATAATACCTACATACTGGTACAAACTGTTTTCTTATTCTGATGAAATGGTCATGAAAGAGTTTTAAAAAAGTAAGTCGATAGAAATCTGTATCCACGGCGTTGTACTACATTATTCCGTAACTACGTAGCGCAGATCGGATGGTAGATAAAACTGCTTTATTACCAATAAAACATTGCTTAAAGTATTAGAGCTTTATAAGGTTTTAAAACAAAATAAAAACAAGCAAATGATGTCACGCTTTCAAGTTAATTAATTGTTGCTTAATTATGTATTTAAGAATCAACTTTATTAAATATATATTTGTAACCGAATTGAACCATTGTTAACCTAATTTCTTTGTATCCTGACATTTGCCAATATGTAAGTGCTGAATATTAAATGATAATTCAAAATAAAAATAAGGACATTGTATATTTTATAATCTTTCTACTACAGCTAAAGTACATATTTTAAAGTTATATTGTCAAAACGTGGAGTCATTACACATGTTATACCGTTAGCATTACAGCGATCCGTTAAGCTCGCTAAGATAGGGCTTAATGGCATTAAACAATAACTAAGTTCTGTTTGCTTTTATACTGTCGTAATAATCCGAGTCATATTTTATTATTTAAGAGTTTTCGATTCAAGTAATTTATGAAAAGTATTAAATGCCCCTGAAGAAATGAGCTCGTGTAGTTATCTAGTATTTATGCTTTAGTAAAATATTTGTAATGTAATAAGGCAATGAAGAAGTCTTGGTAACTAATGAAAGGATATTAGAATGTTATGAAAAGTTTTTTATGACAGGAAGAGTGATTGTGTGTGAAAGAATGCACTGCGGGTAATGAATGACTGTTGGAAGCCCTCCTGTGACGATCTCCTGGAATGTGTATCTATCCTCGTGGAATCATAATGCGATGTTTGCATAATCGATGACCATTGATGAATAAGCTCCTCATTGTCTCTTATGTACATATATATGTATATTTTTGTGGTTCAAGTATGTAATTGATTCATATTTGGCAATTATTTAATAATGCAAAAATTATTAAGCTTTACAAGAATCTTCAAGAGAAGAGTGAATATGCTAGACTAGTGCAGTTTACCACCAAAGGCTGCGTCGCTGCCTACCATCTGGTAGTTTTGGTTAAAAGCTCTGAAACCATTGATTTTTGGATAAAGTGTATCATATATATTAATTGACAGCAAATGATCTAATACCTTTAAAGCTTAGCACACCGATTACGAATTACATTTACAATTTTGTTCAAAATTGTCACAAATTAATAGTTTATGTAAACAAATATGAAATGTTATACTTTTCTTATTAATTTAAATCACGTGGCTAGTCTCTGTTTCGAGATTTTCGGAAGTGGTCGATCAAAGTGAGTTCAAGTTGTTAGAGTTGGTCGCGGCGCACCTGTCACCGTTCGTTGGCCCTGCGTCCGTGTCGGCGCGTGCAACTTAGTTTTTCTGACTTACTATTTTTATTGCCATTATTAGAAAACTGCCGTAGTTCCGCCCGCGTAGATTTCTAATCTCGTTTAGAAATTAAACTAGCCTAAACCTTTATATTAACATATTTATTAATGGATTAAAACAATATTTAATACTAACTAATATTATAGGAAGCCGAAAAGGCTTGACGTCAGGCAGGCGGTCGATAATAAAATATATACGAAGTAATCTTATGCGTACACCACTTTAGGTGAGATAAAGTTAGGAAACCATAATGATTATGTGTTTATATTATTACGATGACCTACAAAAGTGGATACGGTCAAAAATTTTTTAACTTATGAACTGAAATGAATAACTTGTAACGTTTATATTACAGCAAATTTTTAATTGGTAAATGTATTATCATATGTTCTGTAAGTTAAGCATATAGCTTGAAGGTTATGTTCATTAAATTTATTTTAGAAAAAAAATTGTATGCTGGTTTCGTCAAAACGTGTCCCGGGGTTACAATTTGTAAAAAAGGGTCAAGTGAAATCAAGGTTCTGTCTATAATATAACAGTAGTATAAATGTTGATTAAAAACTTATTGACATGTTGGCTTCTTGAATCTTTAGGAGTGGTCCCGCATGAGTCATGACGAACCGGCATCGTGTAGGTATCGAGCAGGTATCGAGCGTTCTCTTCGAAGCTGTCGTAATAACAAAATCCGGTAGACGACGGGGCGTCGGTGTGTCAATCGCATCTTAAGTCGAGGCCTGCCCTGCTTGCACCGGACCTGGCCTAGATGCAATAAATCTACCACACTACGGATTGTAAACGGGGTTACCAGATCTGTTATAGGGTTCCGGTCGCAAATGTACGCAACTGGAATAAAGTGAAATTAAAGGGGTACGCGATATCGAAATACACAACTTTAAAGGCACCCAATATCACAATATAACGATAGAAACTAAAAGTGAGTGAGTAAAAGTTTTTCTTCCTTTACAGTCGAACTACTTTTTAATCAAAATAATAAAAGTCGGTGCAATCGGTTCATATGGACATAGATACACAGAGAAATACAAACTACATTTTTGGACGACGCTAAAATAACACTATCGATTTATGTTATAATGTAATTTAACAGTTTTGACATTTACACTTCCTTTTTCTATGATCTACGACGTCTAATGATTATTTTCATATTATCTTCGTCATAGTATATGGATAATGAACTAAACCATCGAATTTAGCAAATAATGATCGCCTATTTTGTAGTATTGATTATTTTAGCAATTTAGAGAAAAAGCAAATCGGGCAAAAATTTTTAATAACAATGGAGGTAATATGTTTGATTAAAGATTTAAGATATTTTTAAAAATTTTGTATTTAGCCATAACATGTCGTTTAAACATTAGTTCTAGTTTAGATAAAATAAACATATCGCACATCCTCCATAAAATCCATATTCAAAGTCATGTTTGTTTTCATTTTATTTATCCTCTTTCTGGCACAGTCTTGCTGTTGCCAAGAAAATTCTCAGGAACATTACGTTAAAGTATTTGATGCAGTATCCTTGTTAAACTCATACCAACGTTTACAGCTGCATTGAAAACTAGCATCGACTCGCTAGGAGTTATTTTTTTAGTAAACTCTCGAATTTTCTAAAATAATAAAACATGTATTTCTAAGTTTTGTAATTTATTAAACGTTTTGTATGTATAACTTGGCAATACTAAAAAAAAAATCTTTTACTTCATAGTAACTGATGATGATAGCGTCGGCAATTACAAAAATTATAGCAGCCGGTCACCGGCCTCAGTTTTTATTGTTTTATTGTTGTGTTACATTTATAACTTGTTACAGGTTTTGTATGTATTAACTGGCAACACTGATAGTAAAAATATCGCCTATCGTGTCACTGACTTACGATGGAAGTAGGACAAAAGTATTGCGAACAACGCGGTCTCCAGTTGTATCTCACAGCTGTTAATAGTTCCGACCTACTTCGATTGCGGCTTGCGGCAAAACAAATAGTGCACAATGCCGTATTATACTCAACTAATTCTAAAACATATGTTTACAAAAGAATAACCTCTATTGAGGTGAAAAAAATAACTTATAGTTACTATAGTTTTTTTTTTGTAATAACAACAATAGGGTTTTAGGATGTCACTATTGCCAGAGATCTTCGGTAGGTACTATCCGAGCTCCAATTTCTGTTGCCGAATAGCAGTGTGCAAACATACTGTATTCCGGTTTGAAGGGCGTTGTAGCTAGTAAAATTACTTTGGTAACGAGATAAACATGACTCAAAGCGAATGGTACAATTATGCTGTGTATAACTACCCTAACACGATCAGGTTACCGTCTCACTAGATTCGTTGAAAAAAAATCATTGACGTAGACTCATATGATCGATATTTTTATCACATTTTGCATTACTTTATGTATATAACATTAAATCCTTCCGTCAAATAAAAGATTTGTTTGTGAAATGTGTACTCTGAAAAGGATTGATGTAGTCGAATACAAGCTTTTTAGGGACTCCGTCACATGTTCAAGGTCAGCTGGAAGCAGTTTGTCTCTAATGCTGATCTAGTAATGTAAAGAAATGTTGCATTGGTATCAGCAAAGAGGATCCTTATACTAGCTCTCAAGGTTGATTCTGGAAGGCAAAACTCTCTGAAAAACGTACACCTGGAAGACCAATGAAGAAATGGTCTAACGGCATAAAGAAGTCTACTGGACTTAAATATCAATTAAAGGAACTGGCCTGGGACCGGGTTTGTTTTCTCAATCTGACCTCCATAATTCAGTTTTAGTGAACCTTATGATTGTGATAATTAAAAAATAATAATTTTATGGAATATTTAGGGATTTTAAAACAATAAACTGATATATCATTCCAGCGACTTAGGCTTGCGAGGTCTCAATCGAAACCTATTTACACTAGACATTTCTTTTTACTTATTTATATGGACTTTTACCTCATATTCTCACTAATATTATATACAGGAATTTCTAGTATTAATTGAATTTTTAACATTAACGAAATTTATTTTAAGAAATATTGATGTCTTTACAATTCTGAACCAACGTTTGAGTTTTAAATGTAGTCGAAATTAAAGTTTAGTTTATTCTAAATCAGCATCGACTACTTACATTCCTGTTGATGTGATAATGAAATTAGCAATATTAATGACGTGGTTACATCATTATGTTATTTGATGTTTTGTCGAAGTCGCTTCTAGTCGCTCGTGCGACGTTTAAGCGTTAAAAATATTTGAATTAGTGCCAATTTAATGGCGTCGTGGAATGTCGAAAATGAATTACGGTGTAGCAATTGGGTTAGGAGTTCAACGGTTGTATAAATGCAGGTATTTGCGGATAGTTATTTGACTATGCCATAAAACCGTTTCCACTAATAACATAAACAGTCGTGTTAATAAAGTACGAAATGCAAAAAACATGCTGATATTCAGAGTACTTTGACATAATTAGATTTTTAATATAATGAAATATTTTATTTGTCAACACATTACTTAAAGTATTTTTTACAGTTGTATATTTTATGGTCCTGGATTTTTAAACTTAATTTGTCCAATTTAGTGACTGATCTCTCTTTCTGTTTGTCCGCAACACTTGAGTAGTTGCCAATATTATTAAAACCTATGTAAGTCTACTCAGTAGTAATAATTGCTGAGACTAGGTAGTTATTTTTTTATTTAAAATTAAACAATACTGGTATGCGTTAATAATGTTTTCAAAATCAATATTACAAAGATATATTCTCTGAAAGGAATTTTGCTTTGAAGTTTATAGTCTGTCTTAATTCGCTAAATAAATGTAACGCCTGTACTATGATTGTCTAATCAATTATGATGTATATCATCTTACGAAAAATACTGTTATTTTTACATCTTTAATACTTTTTCTCTAATGTAAATATGAAATAATATTTAGACGGTGAAAGTCAAAACGCTACTGAGCAGTGAAAGTGTCCACGACAGTTGACTAATTTTGATTACGCCGAAAACTAGTTTTTACATTTTTATGCAATCGAAATAAACTTTAATAAATCAATATTTTTCTTTCAATAACTGTTTGTGTATCTGTTTTGTGTAATTCTAAAAATGATCCATTTCGATTTTGCTTAAACAGGTACAGAGCTAATACTAAATATAAACTCTTTGTTAAGTAATTTTTTTAAAAGTAATTTGGGTCCTGTAAAACATTTAACCTTTAAAATTCATAACATGTTCTGATTTAGTTAGAAATTATTCACAGCAGAACTAGCTCCTGTAATCCACAAGCTGGTGGACTAGATCAGCTAACAAAAGAGACCTGCCGCATTGGCTTACTAAATAATGAACCTCAACCTTGATATTTGAAGTTATCGAAGAACAATACAGATAGTAATTGTTATCGGCTGTAAAAGGAAATTCCAGTTACAAATGAATTGTATCACCGTTGGAGTGATACATAAACAGAGGCCATTTGAGTCAGTAGTTGAAAACTTCACAGATAAAGATCCTTTATTATAGTAAATAGTTACCATTGAAGTTATGTTACTTATGAATTCTTACCCAGTGATATCATGAAGGTGACTTATGAAGTCATAGATGATCTATCTTTTGGTCTACTTTATTGTATTTAAATATATTGCTTAATACCGATAGGCTACTGTCAATGCATATTACCACAGCGCTTATTTTATGCAGTTACCTCTCGGTAATTTAATTACCCCTAATATTGTTATTTACAATAACTTTTATTTTATTTATCTAAGCGACGATACAAACAGTACGTTCACCTGATGATAAGTTATATACCAGCTCGTAATAATGTGGCATCAGTTAGGATGGTATACTCGTTCCCTGAGTAATTTTTCTAGCTACACCTCCAAACTGGAACACAGTAATGTTTGTACACTACTGTTTGTCGGCTTCAATGGTATCTGCGGTGGTAGCTACCTGAGGGTCTGGTAACAGCGATCTATCACCATTAACAGCGATATTCGCCTTAACTGAACTATTACGGCTTACATACTTTACAAATACTTTGAAAGTATTCTCCGAATGCTTCTTGCACAAAGCGTTGTATTACGCGAACGCTGTTATTATGCAAGTGTTTATTGTATCATCCAGTTCATTGTATCACTAAATTCTTGACCTCTGCCAATTTGAGTCGTCAGGTTCCCACGGCACTATTGTTACGTTTTAAACGCGCCCCAACAGTTTGCACAATGGATCGTTAATCGCTACAGTTTCCATTTACGACCTAATCATATAGGTTAGTGTTAATTAGTGCAGTGTTTTATTTAAACATTTGATGTGATCTCAAAAATATTTTTAAAGTATTTTAATGCAGACAAATTCTATGTAATATCTTATAAAACTGCATGTAGTTCTCTCGCCCGAAACCGTTTACGCATTTACCATCACTACTCTCATTTCGATTATCAAATAAGTGCAAACGTTATTGTGTTCGTGTATGGTGTATAATAAACGGCTCACTTAAGGTTCACACTGCTGGGACTCTGAATAAAACACTTGAATAAACCTTTTAAACCACTTTTAAACCAACTTTAAGGAAGAGCGAGGTCTCATGGCACAAGCAGTTGTTTGCTTAAGAAGGAGATTTTTCATAAAACACAAAATCTTTGATATCTCTGAAACTATTGATTTTTTGGAAAGGGTGTAACATTAATTGAAAGAAAATAGCTTATAAAATTACCCCTTTTAAACCTTAGCACAACTATTTCCAATCAATGTGTTTATAAAACATTTACAAGTCTTTCTGATATATATCGCCATGACTTTTTTTTTGCTTGAGGTTAAATATCTGAGGAGACTTTGAAGTGTTTCTAATAAATGTAATTTCGTATTAACTTTTATATAGAAAGCTAATGAGATTCAAAGACATGTAAAGCTATTAATGTCCCATAGTCATTATTTACACAAGCATGGTTGACGGCTTAACTTGCCCCTTACTTTACTGACCTCGTTACTCTGACCTCAGCTGCCAGTACACGCCTGTCGCCTAGTACCAAGTGTAAATGACATTTTGATTGCCAATACATCATTATTTACAATTGAGACAATTTATACTATAGTATGTTTTATAATTACGACATATAATTCTTAAATGTTATGATTGCATTATCTATTGTTAACATGCTAAATATTTGCCATCATCAGAAGTTACATCATATTCTCATTTCATCAGAAGTTGAAGCCAAATTTTGAGATTGAATTAATCATAATTAACATACAGTCTTGGAATGTCGATTTTCTGGTTTTTTAAAATCCTAAGAATTCTAATCAATTGCTAGAAATCCTTAATTGAAAAATATGTTACTATATTATCTACATTTACTAATTGATAGTTATAACTTTTAAAAATAGTCAATTATTGCGTTCTTTTGTTTGTTTTATTCCAAATAATATCTGCTTAGGTCAGAGATATCCAGACTTTTTCTCTCTTGAGTCTCTCTTTTTTCTTAGTGCTTTTTTATTTTAAATTTTATATTGTGTTTTCCGAGGATATTGTGTCAGAGCCGCACTTACAGAGCTAAAAAGCCACATGCGACTTGGAGTCGCACTTTGCCGAGCACTGTTCTATATGAAAGTAAACTTCGTTTCCATTATTTTTTTGTTATAGTATAAATAGGGGTTATGTGTATTTTTAATGGTTCTATATGTTGCGTGTAAACAGAGTAGTTCCTTTGTTGTGGTCGCCGCCATTTAATTTGCGTACAAGCGACGTCCGAGGCACCGGTTCCAGTTGCGAGAGACGCCGAGTTAGAGTATCGGCCGGGCCTGTTATTTGCGTCAGACCGCCGTACACTGTCTATTGGTAACCCGAGACGCTTCTCTCATCTCGTGTGAATTTATCCTTTGTGCAACCGCCTCATCGGCGCTCCTAACCCGTTTGTCAGTGCAGAAATAAACTACGATGAATGTATACGATTTTAAACAAAACGTTATCCAGGATAGAGCGAATCAAAGCGAGTGAAGTAAGAAAGCAGCCATCTCAAAATAACCGATACTTATTGATTTAAACTTTATTTACACACAAAAAAAAATTAAGCATGACAAATATACTGGAAATAACGACTAAAAGGCGGATATAATGCCACAAAGCAGTCGACCTTTTTAGCTACAAAGAAACGATTAGTTCTAAAAAATATACCACGTGCAAAAAGAAAATCGATTCATGCTATTAAAAATAGTACAGACGTTAACATAATAGAATACTTAAAATTACTTATATACACAGAGACATTTACTTCCACTCTGTCATCTAATAAAGTATATCCCTTAGTCTAACTTTCAACTTAGATACCTCATCTGATTATAAGTCAAATATAATAAATCCACAGTATAAATAATTATAATCTAAAAAAAACTACTAGACCTTTTTTTATTTATTTATTATCATATTACAATGAAAAACAATACAATTAAGAGACATAGTTAGCATTGGCAAAAACCACAGAGGTTTGTCAGCAACCTACTAGGAGTTGAGAATTTTCAATTTAGAAAAAGCATACTCCCACAATTTATATGTACAATGACATAATTCATAGACTTGCATTAAAATACATAGAAGTGTATGTTTAAATCATTCTATTACGTTTTAATAATATTTTCAGAAGTAATATAATTTACTAAAAGTTGAATATACATAATAGAAGATTTATTAGTGAACGGTTAAAATACGTAACATGAGATCTTAAATATTACGATTGGATTATGTCTTCAATAACTGTTTCACCTTGTATTTTCGTATTCATATCTACCAATCAAATAAATAGTATAATGTACATACACATTATCAGTCACACATAATATTTGAATACTTTTAGTAGTTTTATCGAGACAGATTCTATTTCGGTTGTGTAAAAGTGAAATTGGTAAAGCCTAACGCAATATCTAGAACAGTTTATCATATTGAACCTAGATCTCCGATTCTAATATTTATGTAATGATAAAACGAAAGTTGTTAGTTTCGTCACTCTGTATTTTATTGGCAGACGGAATCAGATAATTTGAGCGTCGGTACGAAAATAAACTTCATAACCGACGATCGCTATCTTACTTGTCCTTTTATCGTTTACCAGTAAAAAGATAATAAGATAATATACGTAACACCGTAGTTGTAATATGCCTTTACAGGTTCACGGACATTTACCAAGATTTCAAATATTTTGTTAAAGTTATGGTCGATGTTGGTGAACAGATTTTTCCATTTTATCTCAACAATTCTTCCTAGATAAATATTAATAAAATATCTTATGCTCTATAGGTTAACTTTCGTAGAATTCTCGTTTCATAGGAAACATGAAAAGTATTATTATATTTTATAAGTCGGCAAGGTAAATATTGAAATTTATCTAGAACACGTTTGCGTGTTGCGTCACTTTGTCTTATGTAGCCGCTGCTTCGCGTGTAGCGAAATTATAGCTGTGCATAATCCGATAATAACGCTTAATGTAAAAATTTAGCTTACACTTAATATATATGGAGATTTATTGTAAAAACTTTCGGCATCAACAAATCGGACACACGAACTGTACCTACTTGCTTATGATACGTATTATCTCTAGACTATGGGCACAATGTTCTGTTGTATATATATCCTAACTTTAACCACTTTAGTATATCTGTCCATAACAAATATCATGTAGCTTCTTTACCAAACTATAAATGTTGGTAAATTATCACATATTTGAGGCGCATTATTATTACTTATTTTAAAAAAGATTGCTGCAGAATTTGTTCCGCCGCATTCTTCTCTGACAGTCGAATTTTTGGAAGCGGTGGTAGATTAAAAAATATGTCGTTCAAAAAGTATTTCCCTGAAATCAATTTTGAATGAGTTTTTGATTAAAACGCCTCTTAAATACATGAGTTTTGAAGAAATAGATCTAATATAACTTTCGTATCTTAATTTTGCTTATCGTTAACACAATTCGTACTAGATATATTTAGTAAATATTGACCTTTAAAGCGTTAGGTTTGTATATGCTGATGACCTACAAATTTAAACTTGGACTAATATCACTGATATTGTGGTTATTGGTAAGATAAACCGTGATCTTTGTAGTATCAGAGATTGGAGTAACAGATATGGCAATGCAATAATTCCCAGCATATATCAGGCTATCGTAGTAGGAAACCCAGGAAGACCTGTCAGTTTGGACATAAGTATCCTCTTTCCTGTTTTTTATTAACGTAAGTCTATGTAAATATGTTATATACTTATTCACTAGCGTTTAGCAAAGAAAGAATTGAAAGCTGATACTTTTGTAAGTATTACTTACGGATGATTCACGAATGCTGACCTAGGTGTTGTTTTACGTTCTACTAAAACGGTAGTGTTATATTACTGATAGGACATGACTCGGTTTTTTTAACTTGTCGAAATCGCTGTGTTCGATATATAGTATAATTGACAGTACATACTAAATGTAATAAACTGTTCTTAATTAGCGCCTATGCTACAAAGTTCACATTGAGACGGCATTTGGCTGGCTCATGGCCGAGGCGTGTTTCTCGGAATTGACGACCTGCTTTAAATAGTACGTTGCACTATTTAATTTATACGTAGTTTAGATTAAAACAAATTAAATTAAAATAAAAAGAATTGAAATTCAAAAGCTACTTGATAGATTGCTCACAAGTTTTAGTTTAGGCGCTGTAGTCAAACAACTATAATTATTGATGTTTTATAGTTCTTGTCAATAACCTCCGTATCGAGAGTTATCGACGTGGCATTTCCTTAACAGGATTTTTTAAATTAAATATTTTTTCATTCCGTTAAGCGACGAAACTAGAAGGAAATTGATTCGTTATTAAGTATTACGCAAGTAGCGTTGTATTAGTATACATTAATTTAAGTATTTTTTTATTTATATTAGTTCGCTAACTATGATCACCAGACGTCGATAAGTCCAAGAGCGATAGGTAGAGAATGTTCATAAGCATTGAGTTTGTCGTTTAGTCTCACTATTTTGTGTTTCATTAAGTCTCTTAATAAATATTGAATATTTCTTTTAAATGTTTGTCAATGTAAAACATTTTAAATCAACAGTTCTGGGTAAAAAAATATTCTAAATGTTGGTGTCGCAACAGTAGGTATTTGTTTTTCCTCATACGTTGTAGTGACTTCATTATGAATCAATTCGTTTGTACGAATAATCATGAACCGAAATTCATATTGTTCATTTGCGTAGAATGGTGAATACCGAAGTCATATATAAAACCCATCACATATCACCATATAATAATGCTTATCTAGCGACGTGCATACATTTGATGCAATAGTTTGAAGAACTAGACAAAAAATTATTCATAAAACTAAAAGTTTGTATTGAACTACTTGTTTTAGTACCTTAAATAAAAACTTATTACTACAACTGTATGATTTACGTTATTTAAATTATAGTAGTAGAAATAATATTTCAATTATGTACTATAATAACTATGAACAGAAATATCAAGTTTCGTTAATGATGATGATACAAGTATATACCACATTGTGCTCAACAAATCTAGGGACAGGATGTTAGATATCCTTAGCCAAGTAGCCTCGGACTTTTGAGAATAGGACTAAATTCCCCCTATTGTAAAAAAGATCCACGGGTTCCGTTGGCCTTAAGGGTTGGCGTTGGGGTACACCAAATGCGATTTTTTAGATGTTTTAAGCCAAGTTTAGTTCAAGCTAATATAACCATTGCTTTCCTCAGAAGCTAGTCGTCTTTAGATTTTCTTCCTCGAAAGGGAAATCGTTTAATCATTATAGTAGACATAGACCTGATCATAGTAATGTTTGGCAGCAGTGACGTAAATATGAAGTGTTAGTATGATATGAATGGTTCAAAGAATTCACACTATTTTAATTTACTTCGCATCAAATATGCAAGTGAGGCGGTCACCAATTGTGAAGTCAACTATGGGGTCAATTGACAATATCCTTTCAGATTGGCAACGTCTAATTGCATACTTGATCTCGTTCAGATCTCGAGTTACGGTGATGCTGTAATCGAAGTGTATATACACAGATATAAATTTTATTAATGACACATTGTATTAGTTATTAAGTAAAAAATACGGTTAACTATACAACCACACCATTTCGTTGGTTTACGAGGAGCAATGTTTTAAACTTACGCACGTATAATAAATGTCGAAGTTCGTTAAGTCCGCTTACGATCAAGATGGAAGAGTTAATATTTTTACTGTTTAAGTTTAGTTTTTTACATTGATCTTTACCATCATTGTTTGTATGTTTTTACTACTTTTCGTTTAACTTAATATCTCTCTTTATTTATGTATTTTATTATATGTATTAAAAACCCTTAAACTTTATAAAAGTGATTATTTTTTTATAGTATGAAAGGTATATTCTTACAATTATAAACCTATTAAAACAGTTATCAAAAAGCAGAGGTTATTTAATGAAATATTTGCTGTGGTAAATTATTTATCACCTAATTACATTAAAGGTAATTATTTAATTAACTCCCCTAATGTAGAACAACCGTCAAGTATAGTCGATTTCAAGTAGATATAACGATAAAATAAAGTCACTGTTTAAATATTGTCAAAATTAATAGAAATATTAAAATAATTGTGAATCGATAGCGGCTTAATTTAATATATTAACAAAAATGGTAGAAAAGATACCAATCTTAAAAGGCGGAGTGTTAAGATTTCGTATGATTTTAAGGGTTACCATACGATTGTTTCTTGCAGCATTTCGTCTTTAGTATCCCGAGACTTTATTCTTCGATCTCAATAATTATTTTTCTCCGAGAATACAAACGACAAAAATCCTTGTTACTGTAAGCAGTTTTTATATTATTCTAATAAATTAATTTGGCGTTAGGATTATATACATTGCACTATATCCTCTTGACATTGAGACACTAGTTGATACTTGTTAAGCCAGAAATTTAGTTAGCAACGATGTCTTTAAAGTGGAAGATAGTATTATTTGCTCAATAATAATTAGTAAGCATTGCGGTGATATTTATTTAGACTGCTTCCGGCAACTAAGACACTGTCACTAGTAATCATCTCGATGTATGTTTTATGCTCTGTTACATTGACGACAGAAAATGTATTTGCCGTAAGTAGAAAAGCCGTGATAGTAGAGTGGTTACGGATCTCGGCCTCCGATGCGGAGGTCGCGGTATCGAATCCGGCGCGCACTATTAACTTTTCTGAGTTATGTGCGCCTTAAGAAATTAAATGTCACTGACTTTATCCGCCAACCCTCACTTGACCAGCGTGGTGGATTCAGGCCAAATACTCTCTCATTATGTAAGAAAGCTGAGTCCCTGCAGCGGGAACAACTAGAAAGCTGAAAAAAAAAGAAAAGATGCAATCTGTAAGAAAACCGAAAAACTTATTTAAATAAAAAAAATCATAAGTCTCTCATTACATACAAGCAATAAAAACGTTATTTTTGGTATATAACTTTAATATTACTTATACACTGATAATTTATTTTATTTACTACTTACAGCAAATTAGTTTTCTATCCTCTCGATATTTAAGTATATGTGTCGTATAGTTGTTATTTAATAAACCATCTAAGTTATACGGTTTATGTTTATAACATTTGAAGTTATTTTATATTGAAACAAATAAATATCTATGTACAATTCACACAACACTGTCTAGTCCCAAGTAAGCAGGGTATACTCGCTTGTGTTATGGGTACTAAATAGCTGATAGTATACTTAAAAATATTTTTTTTGTTCATATATACATATCATACATAGAAAACACCCATACTCGTTTTTATCGTGGTAGAGCCATGCTTCGGCACGAATGGGCCGGCTCGACCGGTGTGATACCACGGCCTCGCTCTGAAACCAGGAT
>DWHU01000477.1:0-18567 GCA_018247975.1 Parides photinus | reverse complement strand
CGTTGGTAAACCTAATATACTATTTGGTATCTTGTTATAGTAGTGTACACCTTGTCCCACAAAAGAGCCCAGCACCGGTGACGGTGGTGGTAGTGACGGTGTTTCTCGAATCAGACTAGCCCCACCCTTATATAATAAATCTGTTTCCATAAAACCATTGACGTTTTCTGGCTTTTAATTCTAAGCTATTCTTACCAAAGTATTTTTTGTCGACATTATTCAACAACCACAGCCTCGTTATCACATATCACCACGTGACGTTGAAGTTAGCTTGTTTATTGTAGATAAATATAATAATAAATTAAACTAATTACCCCTGTTGATAATACATGCTCTTTGAATTCGTCCATAATGGTATTAGAAACAGTCATGTCTTTAAACATTCCTTCCAATTTCGATGTAAATTGACAACCACATTCAGTCTGAAAATTAACATAAGATAATATACACACATGAATATAAATATATGCAGGTGTGCCGTAATTAATGAATAATATAGATTATCAGGTACTCAAAAAAAATACAATCGGTGCCCAAAACATGATTTTTTTTCTTTTCGGCTTTTAATAGAAATCAGAATTACTGTAAACAAGGCTATGTATATACCACTTGTAAAGTGTATTAGCTGTACACATTTTTCAATAAGATAGCCCTCACACTGTTTTATTACATTTTTAAACAAAGCTAAAAATTTTTAAACAATAGCTATTTAATTTACTGCATTTCTATTACGTACGTCTATAAGGAATAAGATAACACTAAAAATGTTGCAAATTTAATTAATTTGTAGCCATGATAAAACAATACAGTAAAGTAAAAAAAAACGTTTTTCTTTAAAAACATGGGCACTGATTGGAATTTTTTGAGTGTCTGATACCTGTATTATTAAGCACTTCATAATTATATATTCATTATGACACTATTTCTACTAAATTACATGTACATGTACCACCGCACTTAGTGTGTAATGCAATTGTTAAAAACTAAATGTTATTACTATTATAAATAATAATGTACACAACAGTAAATTGTTTATAAAATTGAAAACGATATTAATAATGACTTCTTTTAAATATATATACGCAAGATGAAAACTTGCTTAAAGTCTTTCAACTACAGCAATATCTGCAAAATTCTTTACTAAAACATTTAAAGGTATTTCGTTATTGAATAATAATCATCTAAATCATACGCAAATTAGACTTTAAGCAAGATTTTTAAATGTATCTACAGATACTTTTAAAGTAAGCTAGATTCACTTACAAACAAATTATATATTAAATTGTAAAGAATTTTGCAGAGATATGTAGGTTAAGAACTGTTTAGACAGCGGCGAGTTGAATCAATGGTGTCGTTAATTATTAATGGAGGATTCAATTTGAGACACATCGCCAATGATGCAATGAAACACTCGCGGCTCCATTTCAATCAACAATCCATCTTTCTGAGGAATAACAGTAAAGAAAAGTAACGCCTAGAATATTTTATTAAAACGTTACATGTCAATGCTGACCACGTCCCCAACTGCTGATAAGTGGTGATGTGATCTACATTGGTATAACAGAGTACAGACCCTAATTTGTATTGTGAAGAAAAATTTTATGTTAATTATTTTACTCCGTAGCAATTAGTTGAGTTTATAAAATAAAATGAACGAACCTTCAATTTGGAGATCATATTCTTCTCGCTATCATCTGATACGGATTTGTTGAGCAATAAGCGTTTAGCGAGATGCTGTTTATAGTATCGTTCAAAGACATCCTTTTCTTGCAGGAAACGGAACAGGACCATCGTTTTATCTAACACCGCTTCTATTTCTTGTTCACTCATCTGTTGGTTCGTGTTGAAGGTTTTAATATCAAGGACAACAGCTTCGAAGTTAGAGCACGAAATTTATTTTATCTTTTAGTCACAGTTAGTGTGAAGTGCACCATACAAAACTTAATGGGATTTATATAACTAAACAAAAAAAAGTGATAGACACAACATATATTCCAGTTTTTAATGTAACTAATAGACGATGACAACACGAGCATCCTCGAAGGAACTCGAAAAAGTAAAAAATAATTAATACTTACACCTTTCTCGCCCTTCTTCAATTTACCGTCGATGAACAGTGACAGAAATTCGGGAGATTTGTTATTTAAATTGAGGAAATATTCAAAGTCAGAAGCGATCATGTGTTTAAATATTTTATCGTTGTTGAACGAGTTGTGGAGGAAATGATCAAATCTGTCCTTAAGGTCCAATAGATTCTGTAATTTTACATTATTTCTATGAAACAACCTGTGTGAAAAAGAATAAAATAAAAAAAAAGCTTTAATCTGCTGCAGTAAGTTTTTGTCAATGCCATAGTAATAATGTGTAGTACTAAAGTAAGAGTGCATTGTTGCAGATTTGTTTTTGTATGTCTAGAACAACTGTAATTAAATTAAATAATAATTTCATAATCCAAATAAACATTTCGAAAAATTAAATAGCTTTTCACTTATTAGTGTTACAAGCGTCGTGTTTTATGCTGTGCTATTATAGTACAGGATAATTAAGTTCTTAGGTTTTACTTGAGGTTTAGCGATAGATTATTACACTAGTCGATTCTATCGATAAAACTGATTGTTTCATGCTAAAGATTTGTCCAATGTAATAATGTAAGTATTTTTTTTATTAAGTATCCCTTAGAAAGGACATAAACTAAAATAACAAAATAAAGACATTGCTTAGCAAATGGCAATAGAGTGCAAGACTGTTTTTCGTGGAATATATTGCACAATAACTTCGATTGCGAAGATAATAAAGTAATTTACAACTCGGAATAAACAAACCCCTTTCGAGGCTAATATATCTAGTATTAGAACCTTGTCGTGGCTCTTACATCATCATTGTTTTGCCCATTTTCTACCTGTCAAACGCATATTATCTCACACAACCCATCAAACGTTTCTTCGGTCTTCCTCTCCAACCAAACATATTCATACCTAAAACTTTCATTACAAACATTTCTTCTTTACGCAATCGCAGGACAACCGATTTCCTTTCATCCTTTCTACCACAGGTGCCATTTTCAAACTTCCCCTTATGTACATACTCATTCCTAATCTTATCCATCCTTGTGACTCCACTCACTCACCTTTACTGCATGTAAGCGCTTCTCATCGTTCTTACTTGCCCTTCCATACAATACGACAGGTTTTACAAGTTTTGTAGATTTTTCGTTTTATCCGTAAAGACATCTTCGGGTCACATAATGTAATTAGACCTTGAGTATAGTGTCATATGTCTATTTACATGAATATTTGTGATGGATAGTCAGTCACCTGCACGAATGCGATCGCATTGGTGTTGTGGTGTGTGTCGGTGACGAGTGCGCGGCCCTGCTCGCGGAGGTGCGCCGACACCGCGTCGGCGACCGTGCGCAGCCCGTCCGGCACGCGCGAGAGCAGCTTGTACACGCACGCGAGCTCCGCGGTGCGCGTGTGCATCAGCATGTGCACCACGCCAGAGTTCTCCATCTGCGCAAACATAAACAAAACATGCGTAGTTCGAAACCTTACTAGTTAAAGGTAGTTTGTAATATCATCTGTCCACTAAAACCAACATAAAACAATTCTCCACCAGATTCCCTTCTTCCATATCAAATAAGACAGCCAAACATACAGCCGTAATAGCAGTGTGGTTAGGGACCCTGACCTCAGACACGAAGGTCGCGGACGAACATTTTGTTCGTTTCATACATACTGAGAAAGTGTTAAGCTGTGAATTTAAGTAATCTGTCAACTGTCAATATTCACCTCCACAATTGTTTTCATGTGTCGTTCAATAAGCTCATGCTCGAGCACGGAGACGACGCGAGGCTCGGTGGTCTCATCCAGATAATGACGCGCGCGTTCAGCCTCCTCGCCGATGCGTGCCTCCACACGAGCAATGTAAACTGCGGCGCTATTTTCCGCCAGAAATTTTTGAGATTCCATCTATAATAAAACAATTCGCCATTCCAAAAATTTTGTTAATTCAAAAAATAATATAAGCTGATTCAAAAATTTTAAACTAACTCTGTAAAACTCAGCTGACTGATGCAAAAAAGGTTTTTCGAAATCCTCTTCATAAACAGCACGAGAGTTGATACCAAGTACCATTAACATTTGACAGGCATTTCGTATAGCTAATCTATCCACCACTTCACCACGGCGCTCACGTGCCACCAATTCCAGAAGTGTTTGCCGGAGGTGATCTCGGATACAGCCATATCTAACCACCTGTTTGAAATATTGTAAAAAATATTATTTTCATTAAATTAAGAAACGTATCTTCTTAACGTACGTAACGTACTTTTAAATTATTATTAATAAATTTACCTGATCTCTAAAAATAATGAGTCCTAAGTTATAGACATTGTCAACATCATTTTGTTGTACATATACCCTGTCCATATACATTAGTATGTCACGGATCATTACCATACTAGTTTGGTGGTCTGTCCATGCATAATTAAGAGTTTGCAAAAAACCATTATGAAGAGAATGCAGAACATCTTCTCGTACCTAAAAAGTATTGTTACGTTTCTGTATAATTATTAATGTTCAATTACAAAAATTATGAAAGAAAAACTTTAACTTCTATCACAGTGACACTTAAAACCTTTTACTTAAAGATACTTATTACATGATAAAAATAAAGCTCCACATATGCTGTGCATAATGCTAAATAAATGTTCACATGTTCTCATAATTATCATTTCTGTTATTCTCTTTCACAAAATAAAAAAATTACAAGAAGAGAAATAAATATAACAATTATTTATTATGTTTATTATTTAATTTAACTTATAACATAATAACAGACCTTAGTTTCAAGATGATGAGTAACTACTTCCTTTAAACCTGTGTATAATCTTTCTCCATGTTTATGTAAAACCATAGTGTATGCATTACGATAGAGCTCTTCAAAAGAAAGTCCAGAATTATTTTTTTTTTGTATTTCTTGTATAGCATTCTTCAATAAGCTCCATATACTTTCCACATACTTTTCATCCATCGTCATCTGTAAAAAATCATAACATAGTGTGGACAGATGTGAAGTATTAAGTAACATAAAACTTGAAAAACCCACTTAATCCCTCTGCAGGGACTTGGATACATAATGAGAGTTTTTGTCTTCAGTCCACCACTCTGGCCAAGTGCGGGTTGGCGATTGTCACATATTCACAATAGCTGTTCCTTGAAATATGTGGTTTTCCTCAAATTGTTTTCTTTTACCAGAAGCTCAAGCCTGGTTGGGTGGAAAACGAACCCATACCTCCTCCAGACATTTAGGGCATTCAATTGCCTTATAAACTGAGCAATGGCGGCTTCTTTAATGGCTAATTCAAGTATTAAGTAGTAATACCAAATGAAAAAAGTATAATGGAGAAAACAAAATACTAAATCAGAATGCTATCACTATGAATGAATTTTAAGCACTATTTACTTTCTTCCATACATTAATGTATAAGAAATATGTTTAAAATATCACACACGATATATTTTTTGACACAACTTTAACAAAAACATTTAAAAATTGTACAAATAAATTTTAATACAAACCCATGTATCTGGATACATTTGATAGTATGGTTCAGAATAGTTCCACACTTGAAATTTTCTTGTCATTTTGTGTTACTTATTAACTAATTGGTTATGAAAAATTATAAAAGACAAATTGTTAAGAAAAACATGGATATAACAAATAATAATTTTAGAATGTTTAGATTTTCACTGTTGTCAAAAATTATTATGATTGTGACATTTTGAACACAAGAATTTTGTTGTATGTTACAATTAAATATTTTCCTTTTTTGAACAAATGTCATAAAACATTACCAGATATATAACAATTAAATTTAAATAATAATGTTACATTTATGTTAAGTTTTTTAAAAACACAAATTTAAATTTAATGATGGTATATTTTTAGCCCATATTTTGTATAACACTCAGAAACTTGTGTAGAATACATAAGAATCATTTAAAAATTAAAGATTTAGTTAAACAAAAATTATCAAGCTACTGGAAAGGATAGTAAAAGTCTAGAAATATAATCTACAAAGTTGACAGTGGATATAAATTTGTTGATCGTTAACAGATCTCTAATAACAATACCTGGAAGGAATTATTCACAAAATGTTAAATGACACTAACATTTTTTAAGGACTCAAAGGGTGTACAATAAAACTTCACAATAAAGGCAACCATAAGCATTTTGTTCCCAAACATTTTAAATGTATAGTTGTAAAATAAAAATAGCAAATTGAGTATAATTGATTTTAATGCAACAAACCCTAGAAATATTCAGTGTTAATATCTCTACTAAATATCTTATTAACTTAATGTAAGTTTATTTCATATACATTTTAGAGCACTTAAATGCTAATATACTTTGAATAAATAATATTAACAACAGTAATTCTAGTTACATATACTAAATACTTTGACATAACAAAGTTGTATTTTTTTAAGACCAAGATAGCTTTAAATGGTGCAAAATAAATATCAGAGAATTTTATTTGGAAAGGGCTATCTACATGTAAATGTTTAGCAGCATCATTATGTTAAATATAATTTTGAATTGTAAAATGATAAATAATAACATGCAGAAATATATGAGTCACATATTTCTGTATAGCCAAAATTTATCGCATGTATTAATAAAATCTAACATTTACAAAACTATATTACAACATAAACATTGGGGTACTTACAGGAAAGGCCCTGATCCTCATCTTGCCAGGTTTATCCTTCGGTATCGTGCTTTTCATCATACCGCGTGCGAATTCTTTACACAGGCAATATAAATTGTTATAATCTTCTTTACTTTCTCATTTACAGTCACAATAATACTTCATTGTTATTCTCACATCTGAAAACAGGTAAATAATTTTATTAAATCTTAAATAGACAACTATTTCCAGAATACGTTTATATTATTTACAAACAGGTGGTTATAGTTAATATAGCAGAAATAGTTTCAATATTAGGTGTTACTTGCATTGACGAAAAATGAGAAAGAATCGAAAATAAATTGACAAATAAAATATCAGGATCTCTCTGTCGCTCTCTTGTCATGAAATCTATGGCATCAGAGCTACTTAACAATATGACGTATTATTTTTATTTAATTTTAATCGTATTAGCAAGAGGTTTAAAATGTAACTCACGCATGTATAAACTATGCCTCACACTTTAAAATAAAATTCATCCACTGCTATTTAATTTATAGTGCAGTAATTATCCGTTTTAGCATATCTATTTCTTTCTTTCAATTGTTTCACTTCATTTCATGCTACAGATGATAAAAGAATATGTCCAAAAAGTTACATGCACTCATAGATTATAAATATAACAAAATTTAAGTTATAATCCATTGAAATTAAATTGTAACTTAAAATTGTTGTTGTTTCTTTGTATAAATATTTCTTTTGTTAGTCTAATATTTTTTTTTTGCTTTTGAATTTTTAAGTAAACAATTAAACTTAAACTTTTTGACAATCTGTGTACGTTATATTGATTGTAAACGTCGTCCGCAGTTTTCAGTTTTTAGGTTTAAATTTAAGACATATTTTATTTTAAAACGCTAAAACCTTTAACAACTATAATATTTTAAGTTTAAATTCTGCTGGTAATAAAAAAATCCGATTGTTAGCTGATTTAAACATTAAATAACAAAATAGAAAATTAGTCTATGATTCTGCATGTTCTATTATTCTTTTAGAAGAAATGAATTGAGTTTTATTTTCTATAGAACCATGAAGAAGATTGTCATACAGAATTTTTAGGATTATCATTATATAGAAAATATAAACCAGTTGTTTAGTGTTAAAACTTTTTTATTTAAATGACATTCTTAGTTAATAAATTTGCAATAAACTTGTTCTTGTTCATTACAACAGTGGCACCAGTGAGGGATAAGATGCAAGAAAAACGTTTGGAATGATGTGGGCATATGATGCGGAGGGATGAAAATCATGTTACGTGGAGAGTGTTGGATCTGAATGTAAGGATATAAGGGGAGAGGAAGACCGAAATAAGATGGATGGATTGTGTGAAAAAGGATGTGTGAGAAGGGTATAAATGTGGACCTGGCATATGATAAAGATGAATGGAAGAAGAGGACATACTGCGCCGACCCCAAGTTGGGATAAGGGCAGGCGAATGATGATGTTCATTACAACAGATTTAAAAATTTTATGCTTGTAGGTATTTTTTAATGCTTTTATACTAAAAGTAAGGAATAAGATCATAAGTATCTTACGGCAAGATTAGTGATTTAACTGGGCTAACGACACACCGTTATCTCAAACTCAAGAGTAAAAGCAATGTACAGTACACCTCATTCTTAGGAGTAATAACTAGATTCGTTCCTTACGTCAAACTTATTTAAAACAGCAATTGTTTATTAGAAAACATTAACAAAACAATTAGTTAACAGGTGGTGTTGCTTATACAAATGGTCTCTTTTCAAGTTTATAGCTGATTTCCAGGAATTAGCAATTACTAACTGTCTATAAACTACCAATTAAAGTAAATACCACTGTAGCCGACATATTTTGGCCTTTACTTTACGTTTCGAAGTTCTATAATGGTTTGACTCTGAACAACTGAAGACTGCAGGTGCACTTCAAGGTTGCAGTATGCAATAAGGAAAAATATTTGGTCTATACATTCGAGTAGTCATTGTCTTTATGGTTATATGTAATGCGTTTAGTATATTGCGATATGTATTAAACTCCGTTCGGTCCCATGTTATTGTGACCGAATGAGCTTAATTTAAATTCGTTCTTCGGGTCGCGTTTGTATTCTGCCCTATGAAAAAGACTTATGGAAAAGTCTAATAGTGGAATCATATTTATTGATGGCACACGTTTCTAGAATAAATGTAATAAAAACAAAGTGCTTAGCAACATACTGCGCATAGTTCCGTGATTTGTGTAGACATTACGTTTTAATAGATTATAATATTAAGTTTTAACATATAACAGCAAGAATTAGTGTTAATGTTCACTTCAGTACATCAAGTTTTTAGCTTGACGACTTCAATATCTAATGCTTTAATGATCTTTAGATTATATATTTTTATACAACAATCTAGTAAATTATATGTTTCAGCAATATCAAATTATGTTCATCTGCAAAATTTGTTTTTACATTTGTGCATCGGTAATAATAACCAATAAAGATAAATTGTGGTGCAAAGACTGGGAGAAAGATAAAAGGCAATAATAGGAAATGAAAACTAGCTTCAATAATAATTTTGTAGAAATTGGAATACACAGGGAAAGGCATCAATAATTTTTTAACAAAAAAGGATGGAATTTAGAAATATGTAAATTTTTTGAATAATATAATATTATTTGGATTAAATACAAAAATGTACTACAAGACTTATATTGTTATTATATTGCTGAAATTTGAATAATTGTATAGGGAAATGTAGTTATCCAGAAACGTCATCGGCAGGAAAAAGAAATGGACCGGAACTCAGTCGAGGACAAGGTCGTTTATAAGGATAATGAATCAGATAACAGTTTGTTGAAAATAATGTATTTGCTTTTTATTTAAATATGCATATCTGCTATATCATTATAATAGGTAAAAGGTACGTTAAATACATAAGTGAATAGTAAAAAGATGTGTATACATCGGGCAAAGAATTTCATAGCCAAATTAACAATGTACTTCTATAACAAAGAAGACTATTTGATTTAAATTAACAAGAAATGGTGTATGAAAGAAAGACATAAATAAAATTCTAAAATTACAGTAAACTAAAATAGATGCATTATTAATTCTGTTTTTAATAACAGTTTTTAAATCACAAAATTTATACTTTAATTTAAATATTTAGGGTTCCGTATGTAAAGTTTCAGATATATGCGGGATGCACTTGGATAACCCATCTTAGAAGAAGCAGCACCAAACATATTGTTACGAAGACGACGACCATTACACGGAGTGTTTTCTCGGATCGTTGGTCACGTTCGCTTACTCGTAACCGTTCAATGAGCCCGTTCTGAAAATTGGAAAATTCGTGTAAATAATAAACCTGTCCGTACAATCTATATTCTCTTTAAGAACTTAATGTGTAAACCACTTGAAAACGCCTGTCTTGTAACGGGTTCACCGGTCCACATTCTAACGGGATATTCATTTGAATAGTAAGCCTTAATTTCCAACTGCAAACGTGCCCTACTTAATACCTTATGGTATTACTGTGTTCCCGCTATCAAGAGACTATATAAGAATATATCTTGGGTTTCATTATCACTTAATATAATGTTAATTCATGTGAACATATTACTTATAGTAATCATGGTTATAGCTAATAGCATAAGTTATTGACCATTTATAATAAGAAATGTTTACGATGTATTTAACTAACATTATTACTAATAATACAATTCATAACAATGATACTGATAGTTAAAACTAACCCATCCTCCGTGATTCGCAATCCACGATCCCGGTTCCTCATGCAGTAAATCAGCTACAGCAGCGGCAGGTGCCGCTACTAACTCTAAAGGTGGTTCACCTTCTGATGCCTCTGCAGCTTCACGAGCTAAAGCTCCACATATGCAATATACGGCTGCAATCTATAAATAATTTACTTAAATTTATTATTGTCGAGAAGGTCGACGTCCATGTTGTATCTAATTAGAGTATATAATATTTCGTTTATTAAGAGCATTCATGGTATACAAAATTATTGCTAATAATAATAAATATTCTGTAGTTATAATTTTTAATTTCACCTTAATTATTCTGTGGTGACAACTGAGTTTGTAAAAGAAGTTGTACACGCCAAGTGATACGACGAGGCGCCGGTTCGATCCCAACCAAGCTTGAGTTACTAGTGAAGGAAAACTTTACGTAGAAACCGATAATTTACAAGAACTAGCTTACTTTAACATGTGATATTCGCAAGCAAATTCTTGCTAGGACTACTTCATTATCAGCAAAGACTCCGAGTCCCAGAGAGCTGTTTATAATTTTATTATTACATTTTCAAGTTTACCTTTGACCAGGTGATGTTTTCTCTGGTAATACGTCTTGCAAGAGCCAGTGCAAGCTCAGCCAAAGCTGTTTCGGAACGTAACATTGTAGATGGCGCCCGAGTAGCTTGTCTAGCGACTTGCCGGAATGCATCAGGTCGTTTCCTCTCCAGAGCCGCGCAGAGAGCACGCAATGCAACTAGGACACCATTCTGGGTGTTAGATAACGCTTCTTCTCCGCATTCAGTTTCGAGCATTTGCTGCAGTCGCTTCATCACTATTTGCTAATGCAAAACATGCTGTTACTATCACGTATTATAGTTATAAGTACTCCCTTTTTTATTTAAATTTAAATATCTCATCCGATTATTAACAACATAAAATTGGAATGTGTTTGTTTTAGTTAACATTTAATTAATGTTTTAAAATTATTTAAATAGTTAAAGAACTACATACCTTTTTTGTACACAATAACGATCTCCGGATTTGGCTTTTAATGTATTGCAAGCATAAGGCGCGTCCTTGTCGAACAATTTGCGGTTTCACTTGCGTAGGCGAGGCAAGACACCAGCCAATTGTGGCAGAGAGCCTTCGGGATACGGCAGCAGCGGCCGCGCTCGACACCATTGTGCTGAACCGTCTCTTTGTACGGTCTAATGGTGACAACGAGCGTGGTGCTACAATCAGTTAATTAATGAACACTAACAGTTACAGGAGCCAAATCATACTTAGACATAAGTATTACTGCAACGTCTATATCTGCGAAACATTAATGTACTCCCAATTTTTTATTTGCATGTCTATTAAAGTATAATACATAAATAATACATAGGGCATTCGATCTTACATATGAAAACATACATAATCTCTTTCCCAAAGGTGTAGGCAGAGACTACTTCTTTCCACTTGCTACGATCCAGGCATACACCTTTCGCTTCTTCAACTCTCATGACTCTTTTCATACAAGCTCGCTGCTTGCGGGTACTCTTGACCTGGCCTTTCTTCAAAATGTCCTCGATCTGATCGACATACGTAAGCCATTACATATGAATTGAATAAATAAAAAGTCTAGGCAATTTCCTAGTACTCGTGCTTACCTGGTCCACCAACGATTGCTTCCGCAGCACTTGGCATGCCACTAAGTGGACTACTAAGCTTTCTCCGTTGTCTCAGCGGAGGTACGATTTCGTCGTCTTCTTCGCCATCGGGTGGAATGACGTGTATTGAGATGTTGTTGCCCTCTGGAGTTTTTTCTCCACCAGATTGCCATTTTGAATCTTTTAGCGGCCCTATCTGTAATTTTTCCACATTAATTCAATATCTTAACAATTTTTTTGGGTTTTTCTAATGATATAAAACAAATTTTTTTTGTGGGTGGATTTTAAAAATTTTTTAGCAAATAATAAACATCAATTTTTTCTTTTTTTTATGTAGGTAAATTTTCATCGCAATGCTGAACTCTCAGTGACAATAACAGATTATAGTGGACTTGCACCAACTGCACACTCTATCTACAAGGTTCTTTTTTTCGTTATTAAACGGTAAGTATTGCAATTGAAACCTTAGGTATATTAATAAAAAACTCGTTTCTAAGTTTTATTATTATTTGGGACACGAATGGATATCCCTGCGTTTTACCCGGTTAATGTCTACTTGATTTTGTTGTTTTATTTTTCCATTTTTGTATGTTCACTAATCTTAATAATAGAACAATGGAACTGTTTATATTACGTAGGTGGTACACAAAGAGTAATTTTCTCAGTGAAAATCATGTGATTATGTTAATGTAATTATATCGTTTTATTGAAACAATTTTCGGATGAAGTGAGTTTATGAATAAGAGCCAAAAAAATATCGAAAAGTAGAGTAAACCGGGACATCGATTACCTCGAGTACTCTATATGATAAAGCATTCCTTTGACATCGAAACTAATTATAAGTCTCGACACTAATATTTGCGCACGCTTATATATATACATAAATACGTTAAGATAAACTCGTAGAAGTTATTACATAAATGTATTACTTTTAGTTTCGCTTTAATACGTTTTCGTATATTTTTTGTATGATTTTCTATACAATATTTATTTTTATTGTAATTTCATCTTTATGTTTCTGATTAGCTTGTTGTTTATTGACAGAAAGTGTAACGAAATTAATTGTAAAATTATTCTAACCATTACTTATGAGTGAAACGAAGTGTGTGCGAATGGAAAATATTATACAAGAGATTTAGAAAAGACTTTATTTCAATATAATTATAATTTAAATGCGGATATTATGTGCAATCCCGAGAGGCATAGCATCGCGTGATCTCTAGCGAAAGGTGAAGCCATAATTAAAAGCAGAAAAATTGATGTATATAAACATGTTAATTAGCAATTAAACGCAGAGTGCGCCGTAGGGATCGGCAATTACTGTTTATTAAATGTCTTTATACAGTAATTCTGCCGTGTAATATATTCATTTAGTAAACAAATCAAGGAACAAACTATACTGAAGCGTAAATCGTAATAATTTGTTCGTCATTCCCGTACAGGTACAATAGTTAGTTTTTACTTTCATTCTGTAGTGTTTTAAGTCTCAGCTTAAATAAATAATTTCTAGTTAGTTTTTTTTTAATTTTTTTTTATTTGTTATAGACTAGCGCTTGACCACGATCCCACCTGATGGTAAGCGGCGATGTAGTCCTTGGTGGTAAAGCGCACTAGTCTAGAAGAGTTTATAAACGTTATTTTATATTAAACCATTAGTTGATTATATTATAATTATGGTGCTGAAATTAAACATATTTATTAATCTACATCAAACTGTTACAATTTACGATTATCCACTACATGTATAATCTAGGTTAATCGGAATTTTAGTAATGTTATAAGTACTACTAATAATATAATTGAAATAATGATAAAAATAAACAAAAATGATTTTTCACTGATTTGTACTATGATTGCATGTGCTCAGAATATTAATACGTAATTTTAAAATACCTCTTAACTTTCACTATACGTTAAAATAACTAATAATTGTAAATGAGAATGATACTGCGTTTATGTGTTAGACATATGATTTTATTATAGGTATATACATTTTACATGTATCCATTGATTATCATTAAAAAATAATATTCTCTCTTAATTGCGCTATAATAAAGCCTCGTCTCCTTATCATCAGTACTCGATAGGAACATGTCAAGGAAGCTCCCGACCTTACGATAAAGGAGGCATAAAGCTAAACGTCTTGTGCGGTCTTCCTCTTCAAACCCACGGTAATTATTGGCCTCTTTAGAGGAACAAGTGACCAACATAATGAACTTATGGACAAGATCATTAGTCAGGTTAAAATTTAGGGCATTACTATACTACAGACAAAGACGGAAATAAACTTTTAAAATATTTACAAATCATAGTCGGGGGTAAAGAAAATGTATTAATAATTTTCGTTTTGTGCTATTTAAAAATATAGCGGGCATTTGTAAATGACACAAAAATAAATAATTTTTACAAATAACTTACATTTCAGTACAGACATTAACAAATTGTTACTCTAATAAAGCGTATCTAATTTTAAAGACGGTCTTATTATCATGCAAGGTATGTACGTTAACGTTTTCATGCTACTGTTCGGCGGCTAAAATAGATACAGTGATACCTATTGGGTTTTATGTGGGGATATATCATAACATCGCGGTCTTTATTGATGCAAAAACAGGTCATAATGGATTTTCAATAATTGAAACCCGATGAAGTTTTTTCTTCGCCGCTTTACGGCTGTACATCGGGTTCGGAGATGTTTGTTAAAGCGTTCTCGTTTTGGATATATATCATTCTAACTACCGCTCTGTCTGTCTTATTGCTTCCTATAATAAAAGAAAGGCATAAATATTTTTTTTGTGTATACTTTGTAAATAAAATAGAGGAGAGAAGAGTTCGGATTGCTAATAAAAATGCTGAACAGACCCTGTATAAATTGATGGAGTCAATGATGGCCATGGCGATCGCAACGTTAGTAATGTTAATTCAGTCACCCAATGTTACTGATAACAACGCTGTCAGTGGAATACTCAATCAAAGAGGAAATGTTACTCGTGTATATGTATTCTCTACACGTTGTGACTCATTTCTATCAATTATCACATGCATAGATATAAATAACACTCCACATAAATAGTAGCATTAGAACAATCAAAAATTAACGAACCAGTATTCAAGAGAACACAATTCAAATTGTCCGTTTTATTAGCAACATATTTGTAGTGCAGCAATATATGACCATAGCTTATAAGAATGTTTATAATGCAATTAAATAGACAGTTATTTAACTATTAAGTTATTACACCGCGGAACCTGGGAATAAATAAGCGATAAGTTTCCTTTATACATATAAAAGTCAGGAAAAATATTCTCCAAAAGACCATGCACATAAATGGACGTCTAATGCACGTCTAGGGGTGATCGGGGGTGATCAAAAGGTAATGAAAATTAGTATATTGTGATACAGTTGATAAAAACCAAAATTAATTATTAACATCGTTCACCTCTTTACGTAGCCTAAAATTTTTCCAAAAAAAAGCTCTAGCCATTTCATACAAATGTTCCCGTCGATCTGTGTTCTACTTTAAGAATGACATTTCTGTAAAAGTTAATTGTCTTTCCGAGTCTGTAGGCTTTCTTAAGGCATGTAATCTTCAATTATCACCCGGAGTAATTTCATCGAACAAAAGGCTATTTTTGCACAGACTTTCGTCCTTATTTTTACTACGATTTGTTGTAATCCGTGCTTTTATCTTCATTCGGCAACTATAAAAGATCCGAATGTGATCAATATTATTTCCAACTCTGTATTATGTAGCGTTTAATTGGATTAGTTTTAGTATATATTTTAAGGTAAATAATCTTGGAAGCGAATGGAGGTGATGTATTATGTGGAAACCAGTGTGGCCAAGAATATTAATATTCAAAGGCTGCTTCACCGCAATTTGCCAAGTTGCGGCGAAGTAACGAGTCAGACTTCGTTCGTAAACTATATGTAATGGTCCCATAAGTCATGAAATTGTTTTAAAGTCAGCATTTGCATTATTATACTTAATTTGGTTTAATTATACATGTAAATATATCATAGTCATAATTTAAAACTTATCGGTAACAGTAATTAAACTATTAAAAACATTTCCTGACCTTGAATTTCTTTAAACATCTAAAACAAGCTCTGTTGCTTTTGACACTGTCAAAAATATTATTCTCAATAGAATTAAGTGCTTAAGTTTAAACTGTGACATTATGAGTTAATAAATCTACATTATTGATACTTGTATGTTTAACTAAAACCAAGTGGCTTCAGTTCAGTTGTTTGTCAGACATTGATCGATTATTACCGTAGATATCTGAACGTGGTATCTATCACCTGATATCATATACTGTTTTAAAACACAATACCATTATATTAAAAAAAATCTTTTATTCTCTAACAGAAATGTATAAGTGTACAAAACTTTACATATTTATTAGTAGCTTTATAATAATTTTATAAGTACTATAACAATAGAGAACAAACATGTTAATGTAAATTAAAATTTATATTCTTGGACGGAGCAATAACTGTACATTTATGTAATGGTGAATGCAAAGATAAAATAAATATTTTTTATACAAGTATTTGTTAAGGTTTAAATTTCACATGAATGCATAAAATGTTTATCGGGACAGGCGACCTTATGCATAAATCGTGCCAAAAACCTCGCCTACAAGGGTTCCTAATTGGTTGCACCGTCTGTATTTCACTCTTGAATGGACGTAATTTTTTAAAAAATATCTTTTGTCAACTGATATACAGTTTTCCATGTTAATAAATAACACCACGCATAAATCCGATTACAGACTTATTTTAATCAATTTAATGCCAAAGTGAAGTGAATACCTTCTGTATTTTAGGTAGGTGTAGGTTTTAACGTATAAGTGAAGAAACAACAATAGAGTTGAATATATAACAGTTTTTATTTATGCGATTTTAAGCTAAAGAATACATTATTTTGTGAAGAGAAAAAAATGTTTATTTAACGCAATGATTCGAGAGGTTTACAGAGAAGCAAAGAGTCCCCAAAAGTATAAAAGTGTCGCTTTAGTGTTTTAAGGAGGATCAACTGTTGATCCAACAAAAACTTCCATTAATGAATTAAAATATGTTTCATCAGTGCCTATTTCATATTTGTATTCTACATGTCCGATAAGGGTATTAATTGTAAGGAAAACGGAGAAAAAGCTGTGTAACGTTTATTACTCAGTTTTATTACTTTTTTTTTATTCAATAAAGCATCGAGACGAGCAAGACGTTCATCTGATGGTAACAATTTAAACATTTGTGCCCATTCCCATATTAATTGTAATTTAAAATAAGACTGTGAATTATTATTGTACAATTCAAGCATTGAAATTGTTGATATTGTATTTTCGTTACACAAACCCATTGAAACTTTTATTGCGATACTGATCAGCCTTTTTAATTACTGCCGGATTAGGAACGTAATGAATTCTCGCCATTTACGAAACCGAACCTGAGAAACTTTGGTAAATAATATTCTACTGATTATATCTATAACAGTTATCACTTTGATGTGAAAAATTAAGGATGTGAAGTAATGTGAAGTAATTATAATTGTACGTTGTCTTCATTACCAAATCGTATTGTGAAAGTACTTCGAAATTAACGTTTTTTTCATCCAAGTCTTATGTCACAGTATCAGAAATGTAATGAACTGGAAGCTGTTAATGGTTACGGGCTTTGGCCTGTTACTTACATCACGGCGGACATACATAAATACTTAGGATCGATAAGAAACCTACTACGCTAATGACATGTTGGAATTACGGCAAACGAATACGACTTCTTGAAAAACAAAAATTAAGATAAAGATTACTTCTTATAACGTTTTCATTACATTTTTTTTTAATTTTTAAATTGTGTAGAAACGTCCTTGAGATGAATCAATAGATCAATGCGGTTATGTGATAATTTTAATACATAATTTTAAATAATGATATGAAACTATTGTATGTACTTGATGTGTTACTTTAATAGAAAAAATTAATAAAACATATTATGGAAGAAATAATAAGAAACGGTGACAGGCTGCTCGCTTTATTAAATTAATTGCATTATTAAATATAGAATTTAGCATTAGCCATAAATTTATGTCATAAATGTGGTTTTCTTTTGTGGTGGTAATATGGTAATATTTTTTTAAATTAAAATTCATTTTACGTATTAGGTTGGTACACACATCACTACATTGCGCTTGACCTTTTGAGACATAGGATGTTAAGTCTTGTTACCGCAGTAATTTCACTAGCTCCAACACTCTTTTACCCTGAACAGTAATGTTTATACACGCTTGTTTAGCAGCACAACTTGTTTAGTAGCGGCGGTTTCCTACGTTACAAACTAACCATAATAAATCGTATACCATAGTATGCTTACGACCAAAATTAAATGATGAATTCGAACCTATGGAATAAATAATCATAATACCGTACTATGTACAGATTACAGCG
>DWHU01000476.1:0-18572 GCA_018247975.1 Parides photinus | reverse complement strand
TCCGTTGCGTGCGCTGCGAAAACGGTTCAAGATACCAAAAATATATGTATGAAAGAATTATTCCTCTTGAAATGATCCAAAAAAATGTCCGCGACGGTATATGTCTATCTTTTAAGATTAACTCACTAGAACCGGTTTTATGGTAATCAAATGTGGACGAAATTAATGCATTATTTGTTAAGAGCTGTATCAAGGTAATATCAAAAAAATTAAAGAATCGACTGTTAGGCGGTACGAAGTTCGCCGAGTCAGCTAGTTTATTTATAATTTCTCTACAACAATTTCTCACATCTACATGTAAATTTAACTTCTCTTCCCCTGGGTTGATTGGTGTTCTAAGGTGATCTATCAATACTTGATTATCTGTAGCATATAGGTTCCTTTAGAACTAATTATGTTTTGGTACCTTAATCAGAGATTTATAGTTTTATTTTTAAAAAATATCTGAATATGTTGATTCAGGTATGTAATGTACTGTCTAGTTGTATTTTTTTAAATACGCCACTGATAAATAATATGTGATTAAAGTAAAGTAATGTACATGTGAGTTCTTTGAAGCTACCTCATAATAATAGATGTAGAGTAGTTATGTCTAATAGTAGACAGCATTTAGGCAAACATCATGGGATACCCACCCATTGACTAGTTGGAATCTCAATCTGTGCATGACAGCTGGGGGCAACTGAATATGTTTAGCTAAGATTGGGTGAGGTGGTACCCCTTTGTTGAGGTCTATGTGTAGCAGTGGACTGCTACAAGATAATATTAATGAATAGTAACAAGTATTTAAAACGCAGTTAAATTTTACAAAATATACCTTTACTTACTTTGTAAGAAGTAATGACTTCATAACAATATAAAGAAGCAAATGTCATTAATAATATGTGCTTATGAGACATTCTTTTTATTAGTAATAACAATGCTATTTTGAAAGTAAGAATAGTTAAAACCCATGTTATTTGTTCCTGAAAAAAAAAAAAATATTTTAGTTATACAAAATAATATTAGACAGAGTACAGAGTTTAATAAACAATTATTTTTATTGGTTGCAACACAAAGAACTAAAGTGATTCATATTTGCTACTATAAATGTTTTTGTTTCTTCTTTATTTACGATGGGCTAACTATGGCCATTGACGGCAGCCAGGCACAGAGAAACAGTTACAGAGGAAGATATATTCTACTTGGTGGAATCTTTTAGCAATACTTTATATATAAATATCTAATACACCATAAAATCATAATCTTACTCTATATTCAGTTAAATAAATTTGAATATATTCATTCCATGTCATAACAATTTTTTCTGTTATGCTAGGTTTATAAATTGCTTCTTCAACATATCCTGTTATCCGTCTGAGCACATCTTCTGTTAATGGCTTATTAGATTTTAAGTACTCATTGAATAGCATCCATTGCTCGTTTTGAAACCTCATTTGTAAAGAAACATCGACGGAGTTATCTTCATTTTCCTATAAACAAAAATAAATGTCTTATTAATTTTGTAGTAATTTATTTGCCATATCTCTTACTTTTCTATTTGATTTATCCCCAAATGAGTAATGATGGAAACTAACATTTAAAAAGAATAATATTTACACCATGTTATTCAAATTAAAACTAATATTTTGAAATAATGATATCAAACCTTGACTTGACCGCCTTTCAAAACAATGGCTAATATTCTCTTGAAAAACCATTCATTAATTCCAACATAGTTTTCCGAATTTGTATTTTTTGTTACAATATTGCGAAGATCAGGGGGTGACTTTACTGTTGATCTTTGTGTCGTTGTACCAGTATCATAATCCCATGGATCAGGTCCTATTTGTGTTGTACATAAACAGTATTTTGAACATGACAATAACACATAAATCCAACAAGTCTTCATTTTGAAATAAGAACACTATTACTATTTTTTCTATTATTTTAATTAAAGGTCCAGAATTTTGTTAGAGAAATTATTAAATGGTTTACCATAAAACCAGATTTTCGTGTTAAACTGTCAAAACAAAATGACAAACTGAACTGACTGCACTTGAATTCGAGGCTTTCAACCATATTTTAATTAATCAAAAGTAATTTCGATTACCATAAAAATGCCCAAATATGAAAGGTTTTTAAGTTTGCATTAAAGTGTTTTTAAAGCGTATGAAGTGAAATCAATTTATTATAAAATTTCAATTAGTGCATCTAATTCAATCATCGAGTGAAAATATCGATATAAGTTGTAAACTAAATCTGAAGCTTTTTGGTTCAAACGCGTTGTTATAGCATAAGTGCGAAGGAGTAAAAGAGGAATAATCAAGTCCGGTGTTACTCTTATTCTTCTTTTCAGGAGAACGAGTAGATATCAATATCCAAAAAAAAGAGGAATAATCACAAATTTAAATGTATTTTTGGTTGCGGTAACACTATCTCTTCGTCATATTTGCCAATGCTTATGCCTGTGACATTAGCTTATTTTTATAAACATTCGTTTTTATAAGATAACATTAGTGATTATGCCTTAACTTTATTGTTTTATTATTAGAAAAACATTCTTTGTGTAAATTAATCAACATGTCTTCTATAGATCTGGATCCATCAATAAAACTGTGCCTTAAGTATTTACATTCAAGCGCGGCAGATTCAACGGAACAGCTTCGGTTAACTTTAGACGACGTTATTCGACAAACCTATGGCAGTTCAAAAACTCTTGGTAATGTCTTACCCAAAAAATATTTGGCTGAAGAGAAAATGGAATCGACATCAAGGTTAAAGCATAAAAATGACAAATCAAGCACTTCTAGGACCGTGCCTATACCTCAACAAAGTCCACAACAAATTCAAATTCCGGAGCGAGAAAATGATGAGGGATCGGTAATGGATGGTGAATTAGCTTTCGATCTTTTGGAAGAGGATCTAACATGTGCTGTGTGTAGACAAATTGCCGTGCAGGCTGGAAATCGCTTGGTGGAGTGTGATGCTTGTCATGCTCTTTATCACCAGGTTTGTATGTGATGAAATATTCAATTAAACTGCTGATCATTTATGCTTGTATAAGTCCTATCTATCTGCAAGTTAGCTGTTATGACTAATAGTAATGATATTCATACATTACCACAATTATAATGAAATAGACTTAAATGAAATTAGAAAAACATTTTATTCTCTATCTTTAAATATTTTAAAGAACAAAATAAAATATAACATTAAGCATAGATTACAGTGCCTAAAGTTGCACTGTAATATTTTTCATTTTGTAAGTTGACAGTTGAGGTCATCTTGACATCACATTTTATTGAAAATAATATTAATAAAATTACCTACTCAATATTTTTTTTGCTTGTATTAAATGTTTATTCAATTTAAACCTTTTTAGCAATGTTTATTCAAATCTTTATAAAAATTATTAACAAAATAATATGCCACATTTTCATTGTGCAAGAAGTGTCACTATTAAAATTATATTAAATATGATATTTTTTTCTTCTTTTTTCTATATTTATAGATAATAAAATACAAACACATGTGTTTGGTAGTATCAACATTTGAATATTTCTGTAATATTTTTTTTTCTGTAAATTTCATTTTCTTTTTCAGGATTGCCATAAGCCAGTGATAAGTGATAATGATATGAGCTCAGGGTGGCAGTGTGCATCATGTCTGTCAGCTCAAAGCTTTACAACTGGTTATGCTACTAAACATGCATCTTCAAAATCACCTACTAATGTGTCTGGGTCCACTACTCCAGTGAAGATATCATCTAGTAGTTCAGCATCATCTTCACCTTCAAAAGTGGTGACACCTAATATAAATATAATTTCTGCAGATAAAAGAATACAGATTATGAAAAAGAAAGCTTCAAAACAACATGAGAAAAAGAAAAGTTCAAAAAATTAGAAATGGAACATTTTCCGTCAGCAATGAAATTACAATAAAAATGTGTTCACAATTATGTATTTTTTTTAAATAATTCTCTATGGATTTTAATTTTGTTAAATAACGGATTTTACTGTATTTCATTTTTTTAAATAGTTTGTTTATCCACAATGTATTGGAGGTGTAGTCCATGTAGCTGTAAAATGCGTAAATCCAGTAATGATCTTGTTTTACACTGATTAAATCTTCAGTTTCGTAGTTCTATCTTTGCTGCTTTATGGTAAAACGATTACAACACTCCTATACTTTCGTTATTCTAATAGGCTCACCAAGACGTACAACCCTTTATCTGAGAATTTTCTTAACCTTTGCACCTCTTGGGTGACAAAATATACTTCTCGCATATTAATCGACTATAAATTAAACTTGGACTATGAAAGTAGGCACATGAAGCCAAAAACCTTTCAAAAACTCGATGGTTAATCTAGTCTTCGGCTAGAGCTAGTCCTTATTTTTTTTTTCGTGGAGAAATCCTGCATTGGATACCATTCTGCTGAGGGGGCAACAGAATGGTTATGTCGGACTCTTACCGGCTAAAACCCCACATTGCACCTTTCTGTGCATTTAGCTGGTACCACGAGAACGCTTTCACACACAACCGCAGTTCCGTCACCGCTAGGCCTTGGTGAGGCTGCGTTTCGGGATAGTACTTAACTCTGCACCCCATTTATTAGGCCGAAGTACCGCGCACTCCACCTTTAGGCTTTTATATTTGATGACGGATCACCCTCGAATCCACCAACATAGCCTTTGTTATGGGGGTTGGAGGGAGAGATAATGCCTCCTACGGCGCCCAGGTCTCTTCTTGCGAATTGAATGATGGATGTTTTTCTTAGGTCTTTTTTTAGCTCTTCGGGCGCTCTGCGGGAACGGTAGAGCTAAATAGCTAGACCTATCAGAACGAGTGCTACCAAACTCAATACTAACACGTCATTACAATATATACCTTTTTGTGCGACGTGACTGTTTTTATCGTTGTTCTTACATACTTTTTACCAAGATGGTGACAAAAGTCGATGTTCACTGCTGGTTCTCCAAAACAGATTCACCGGAATCACCACCGACAATGAATGGTACCAACGATACGTGGTGGGTACAGTGACATCAAATTCTACTATTTCGACAAAGCATCCTTACATCCGAACCCTCTGTATTGGTTGCTAAGACGATTAACTACGAGTCGCTACAAAAACCCAAACGACGACCTAGTACTTGGTTTCAACAGAAAATACAAAAACTCAAACACAAAATTTGAAGTCTATCGCCGGATAGTTATCCGTCAGTAATTACATGACACTAGTAGAAACAGTAGCGAATTTCTAAGTTAAAATAAACTAGGTCGTAGACCCCGAGTCCGTGGGCTCAATATCAGACGAGCTAAGTGAAGAAATGACTTACAGCGTTATTATTCTACATAGAATATATAAAAAGTTAAAAGTTTAAATTTTATTTGTATTCCAATGTTTTTGCTTGTTTCTTGTGGTTAAATTGTAAACGTGTATATACACTTTTGTTATTTTTTAATATGTTGTACGACGTATTATTTATAGTATAATTAACAATAATAATTACGACTTGCAGCATGAAGCTATGCAACAAATAATGTATGAGAGTATGAGTTATCTAAGTGCACATATATCTTGCGTGCATAATTATTAACGACGATTTTATATCATGCTCGAAACAAACAGCAGTTTTCATATTTCGCTATGCACTTTGATACTCAAAATGTTGGCATGGTAGTGATTAGTATTTGCTCATAATAATGGGACAATAGTTTAGATGTTGAAAAAGCTCCCCTTTTAAAACCAATAAAGTTATGTTTGCACTCTACTTTTAAATAGTTGAAATAAATTATGTCGCCGTAACACTGGTTATTAGCATATATTCATACAAATTGTAGCAAAAATGTTATTTCGCAAGTACAAGATTTCAGGGTTTCTTGTTTTCATAGGTAGGGTTTAGATATTTTAGAGAACTAATCGAAATTGTGCTTGTAAGATCCATAGTCTCTGTACTATCATATTGCTGCAAATGGAATCTAGATTTTTTTGTATCATCGTTTCATTGAAGTTAAACAAACAAATTGAAAAACCATAAAAAATTTTAAGCGAAGCTTATTGAAACGAAAGGAATGTAAGGAATTGTTATTTTAGTTTTATGTTTATATAGTCCAGTAGCTGTGTATTTTAGAGAATGCTAGAAGTTTTATTTTAACACTGTCTTCTTACTTAATCCGGCTGGTGAATAATGCGAATGCGAAACGAGTCGCTATAGGGTACTACCCTATCTACTAATATGTAGTAGTAGGTCTACTAAGACGTAGATAAAACTAAGCGCTGATCTGACTATTACAATGAACCTCGCACACCGAGCACAACTCCACCGATACACAAACACATTTCGCATTTCGAGATCAATCCGCACTATTTTCGAACTCAGCACCACACCAACTCACACTGCGTACAGAAAATACACCCGCTTTACGAAGCAGTTCTCGCCGTCGACTTCTTCGATCACAGGAGAAGGTGGTCATAAACAATGTCTGTGTCCGTCTTCTACGACTGAGTGGGTTTGCTAGTACAAGAGAAATCCGAACAGACGCAAGTAAATTTCTCTCGTGAAAGCTACAATTTTAGTTGAATCATTAGTGAACCTTTTTATTAAAGTTATTTAGGCTGTAATGACAAATGTTATCGGAACTAAAATATCAGAATATATTTAATTAACTATGTGCAGCGTCACAATTTTACACGAACATTAAGAATTGTTTTAATATCTCTTATTTTTTTTTTAGAAAATGGGTTAATTATACAATTAAGTGGTCTCGTGAAGAGCTTGCCATAGAAATGATACTATGAAGTATGATCATGAATGGATTACAGAAAAGGTGGATTTCGCCCTTATATGTTACAGTTCTTTGCTTATACTATTTGTCATTTTGTCTCGAAATCGAAGGAATTTCCTCACTTTTTTAAAAGCTTTTCTAATTGTCTTCTAATAGACTTCGTACCTAACTATAACTAAAGTATAGCACTCTGCTTATTTTAGCGAAACGGGAGCTAAAAGCGTCAGTATCCGATATTTTATATTGTATTGTAACCAATGAGAAGAATCAGAGCCTGTTATTGGACGGTGCTCTCCTGTGGGCGGACTGGAGCACAAAGATATGGACCGCATTACTCGCTTGGAAACTTTGACTTTATCTTCTGAGTCTTGGGGTTTATGTTCACCCTTAAATGTGATACAGAATCATGTTTTGTTGCAACGCCTATCTACTTAAGCTTTTGTGAGAATAACTCTGCTTTTTGTTAGTATTAATTCAATGCCTGTCCTTTATCATCAGCGGTTAGTTAGTAACAATTTTTTGTTGGTAAAAATTACACACGTGTTGAGTACTAGTGCGGCTTAAATAAGTGTATAAGGCGAATGAAAATTAAGGTAAGGTGATTTTACGATATCTCTTTGCTGTAGTAGACGTTTTGTTTAAATCGTTATCAATTATGTTTCTTTAAGTATAATATTATTTGTACCATCTTTTTGAAACTGCACATTTGCTAACATATTTACTGTTATATTAAGGAGTTTAGAATGTCTTATAAAACCTTTATGTAGTAGTAATTTTGATTTAATTTAAAAACTAAAATTTAAAAATATAATAATTGTAAATTAAACTTATTATTTAGGATTATATTCAAACACTATACCTTTTTAATTTAATGTATGATTTCTGGTATTTTGTTAATTTTTTGTAAATTATATGATATAAACTTTGATAAATTCAATATTTTTATTTTTAAAAGTTTTTAGGAAAGTTCTATTTCTTTATTTCTGATTCTTGCCTTTGAACACGTGAGTAATAGTTTCAAATAACTTTTCGTTGAATTTGCGCTTTAATGTTGATGTCTACGATGTTTAATTTTCTTGTTACAATGAGTAGCTTAGAATGTGGGCATGCAATATATATGCATGTCAGGGTTAAATTATGCTGTCCACTCCTGGATTTTTACCATGTTCCAATATATGATGCTGTATTATTATATGTATTTCGAAAAGTGTTATAGGATTTGTACTATTCACTTGTTCTATTTGCACAAGGCCGTGTAAGCAAGCATCAGCTAATATATTTTTGTATTGTCGAACTAGTGTTTATCATTCACAGTTTTAGAGGCATAATTATTGCGAAGATTAGACTAATATAGCTTTCTCAAAAAATCACATGATTTTATATAATTTCACTTTGACAGTAGGTAAGAGTAAGTATTTACTTTTTTCTATGTGAATATCCAGATCTTCTCTTTACTTAATGCTATCAACTTTTTAACACTAAAATTGCACTATTATTATTTTAAACAAATGCACGAGCAAAATAAGGAAAAACTATATTAAAACATAAAAAATTGTCTTGTGTAGTTTCTCTCTATTAAGTTACATAAAGCAGCTTAACGTAGTAAAAGGTAATAAGTTAATAAAAGTAGTGATTTAGTTCAAAAGAAAATTTTGCCTTGAAAATTTATAGAAAATACTTACTAAATAAATTAACAATTTTATAAGTTAAAAATCATAAAATTTTAAGAAAAGTAACAAAAATTATTAAATTGTTATTTTTGATAATAAATGTACATTTTGGAACTTTTTAGCTTAAAATCTCTTTTGCTCTTGAGGATTTACAAAAAGCATGAATGTTGGGAAAGCGCGTGTACCAAAATGTGCCCGATGCCGGAACCATGGATTGATATCTAGTCTCAGAGGACACAAAAAAGCATGCGCTTACCGCCACTGCCAGTGTCCCAAATGTGGTCTTATCAAAGAAAGGCAAAGAATTATGGCCGCACAGGTAACATAAAAGTATTTTTTTTAATCTCATCTCGTTGATATGTCATTATTATCATTGTCACAATGGTTACTCTAGAAGACATGTTTTTAACTTCATTAGTTGGAAGACACGTACGTTGCCTTATAAATAATTCTTATAAGTAATCTTAAACTTGTTAAAATGCAGAAGCTCTGCGTCCGTGACCGTTATTTTTGGGGATTTCATATTAATTAATTAATCAACCCATTTATAAAATTATGGTAATGTTTTTAATAGTAGTTACATTATTCTATGTATGTTTGTAATAATTATTATGGTAATACTGATCTTTGTAATGCATTAGTTTTTTATTATTTAAATTTCAATTAAATACCTTTTAACTAAGACGAGACAAACAACGATTACTTACAATTATAATGAACCCAAGCTTTCTTTCATAATATATACACAACATAATAGCTGTATATTTTGTTAATTACAAATATTTATAAAGTACGTACATGATCTTTTTGTTTCGGTATCATCATTTTGCTAAATGACATTGTAGGGAAAGTTCTTATACGTGTATATATATATTCGTGTTCATATAACAATTTAATTATTAAAAGAGCTTCTAATAAAGAAGTTTCTAGAGAAATAGTGCGTCAATCCAGAATACTTATAACCATACTTAATGCCAGCAGTTTATTATTTCTTTATAAATATTTTAATGTATGTAAGTCTTGATGTATTTGATTTCGTTTTTAATACATGTTTAGGTGTTTTTTTAATGCTGGCCCAGTTATCCTCTTCAATTACTACTGCATCTCCCATGATCCTTGATTGATTTGGTCTATACTCTATATAAAAATCCGAATACATAACTAATCAAAATGCCCGTACATATTAAGTTCACTTCGTTTTTCTTTTAAGGTATCCTAATAAAGCTTTTAAATAAACAATAAAATGTAAACGTCCATAAATACCAAAATAAAAAGGCACTTTTTAAGTCAAAAAAAAAAAAGAAAATTATATAACACAGGGTAATTTCCGTCGAATACTTCTTCCTATTTTAGAAATAACATGCGATGTAGAGGCGTTAATGTGTTTTAATGTAGTGAAATCGAGACCAGCTAATGCGTTCAGTTTATTTGAACAAGTGGCACGTGTTTACCGTAGACGCCGGATGAAACATCGATCGGTTTGTACAGTAATGCATCGTTCTCGATGTCCCACCACTTTCATCCGGGATTCAGGAGCCGCTCGCTCTTTCTCACATTCTTTAAACAAGTGTCGTATTACAGATGTAAATTTAAAACTTAAATAAAAAAAATGGCTAATAAGTTGATAATTCTATCAGGGCTTGCTTCTCTGTAATTTTTTGCCATTGTCTTAAGCAGAACTCCGTTTGCATAGATATAGACAAAGTCTTTTAAAAAAAGCGTCGTGATGAGAGATGAATACGGTAAGTGATACGCCTGCCTATAACAATGAAGCACTAGTTAGGATGGTGTACACAGTACCACATTGTGTTCGTCATCTTGAGATATCAGATATTAAGTCTCTTTATTCCCGTAATTTCACTAGCTACAACGACCTTCAAACCGGAAGAGAGACGTTTGCACAGTACTGTTTGGCGGCAGAAAAAGAAACTGCGGTAGAAGCTACCTAGACCGTCTCCGGCAACGGTGACCTGCGACTAGGAAAAAAGCTCCTGCTAATAGTAGTGTAAACATGTGTGTCGGTTTTAAAAGTGCTGCAGCTGTTGTGAAATGGCTGCAGTCGAAAGGCTCAATTTGATGTATTGCATATAATCGGGCTCATGACGGCGCTTTGTTAAATTAACAACCAGATGTTATTACACTAATGCGCTTTGCCACCGAAGACCACATCATCACTTAAGTCCAGGTGGAATTATTATCAGACATAATACTTTTTGACTTAAATAAATCGTGTAGTCTAAATAAGATTTTTAATAAATGTTGTTGTTGTTAAACAAAGTTAGAAATTCTGTTTTGTGCAGTAAAATAAGACATATTAAGTATTCCGTTCGAGTCTAGTTGTTTGATTACGGTAGGGAGCGAGTTTTATTTATTTTGTCAATTAGGCTACCGCGGCGCGCCCGGAGCGGGCATCCCTGGGGTGACCGCTTACCGCAAACACAAATATCTCATGTTTGTCATTGATTTTCCACTAAATTAATTTATTGGGATCAAATAACTTATCACTCACTGTCCGTTGCAAGAGATTTATACTTCATATCCCCAAATGTTTTTCTTAACAGTAATTTTACTTATTATATTACGTTTTATTTCATAATGTTGTGGTTCCGAGGACAAACAATTACCATTATTATGAATTAACTATAACTATTAATTGCACATTCATAATAAATGAAAACCTTTTTGTTCATATTAATGTTTTATTATAGGTAGCTCTTAAAAGGCAGCAAGCAGCAGAAGATAAGATAGCATTACATTTAGCATCAGTCGAAAGTGGTACACCTTTGGAAACATTGCCGCCGGGTCGTATTTACGGAATGCGTGTGACAGGACCCTGTCCTAGTCCAGGACCCGAACCCGATTCTGCAAATGATGATCAAACTGTAAGATACGTAGGCATTTAAAAGCCTTTGTAAATAATTATGTATAAATACAATTTTGTTGTTTGTTATTTAAATTCTTGAACGTTGAATGTTTAATTGAATGTTTAATTGAAATCTGCTATATAAATTATGGCAGACTATATTATTATCTGATTCTCATTACTCTCTAAAATTACAACATTCTTGAATTCAAAAAAAAATATTTTGTTGTTATAAACTCTTATTTATAACTTCTGTTTACGACGTGGTAGAGCCATGCTTCGGCACAAATGGGCCAGCTCGACCGGAGTGATACCACGGCCTCACTCTGAAACCAGGATCTGTTTTTTCACTGAGTGTGTGAGGTTTCCAGAGCCCAACCCCCTTCCCCTCCCTCCTAATTCCCTCCTAAAAGGCCGGCAACGCGCCTGTAACTCCTGAGTTGCGGACGTTCATGGGCGACGGCAGTCGCTTACCATCAGGTGACCCGTTTGCTCGTTTGCCTCCTAATTATATAAAAAAAAAAACAAAAAATAGAGCGTAGAGTATCGTATAAAGTACATTAAGATAGAATATGAAAACTGATAAAATTACTAAAATACATCCGTGTATTTATATTTTATCAATGTTCATAGAGACATACCTAAAAAAGTCTTACGTGTCTAATTAATTATCTTTTATAAACATACTGTATAATATTTTATTTCTTCGTAGCCTATCCACATTGATAGTGAAACCAGTGATTCGATGCCAGATTATTGCAGCGCTTCATCTGTTTCTGTCGGTATACCCACTGTAACTTCAAGGCCTTGGTATTATTGAATTTTACTTAGTTTGTTATAAATCTTTATGCTTTTTCTTTTATAATGCCTAAAGCTTGATATTTAATTTCATATAAAATTTTAAGAGTCATTTATAATTCTAGCGTTCAAAGTGAATTAACTACTGAGTCCGAGGGTGCAGTTAGTACGGCGGGTTTGGAAATGCTAAGGAAACTGTTTCCTGGTAAAAAGCGTTCAGTTTTAGAGTTAGTCCTCCGACGATGCAATCATGATCTACTTCGAGCTGTTGAACATTGTAACTCCATTCACGTAAGTTATTTTAAAAGTAACTGCCCTTTCCAAACTATTTCAAATTTATGTAACACTGCAATTTTTTTATCAGCGATATACATCATTTACAATTTTACTCTTTTTCTTAGAAAATTTTACGTCTGTATAATAATTATCTGTATCGTTTCATGTATGTACAACAAAGTTATATTTTTCGTAGAAAATTGGTTTCTACATATCTAATACTAGTATTTTATCACTGTTTTAATATAACATAAATGTATTGTAATGAAACGTTCATGTAAAATTAAACAGTCGAATGTTTTACGTTTATTATTCTCAGGGACAACATGAAAAAGTTATGCCCTCAAGTGTAGCATCTTCCAGTACTAGTTATGATACTTCTGTGTCAAGTTCAGAGGAAGTGGAATCCAGATGGTCGGCATTCCGGCCGGTTGGGCCTAGAGCGCCTCTTTTACCGGCCTTGGTGATGGGGAGAGTTTGCGGATCGGAATGGTTAGTGCCACTACCGGCTTTACCAACATTGTCCACACCTTTGCTACTGCCACTGCAACACCCACACGGGCCGACAACTACTTGCAACCCATGCTCTTCCGATTGCAGACAATGTAATCGCCACTAAGGTTTTATAAATGTCATAATTCTGTTGCTACATTATAAATATGTTTTATGATATAATAAGAAGTATTAAGATAGATAAACACATTGTAAAATGTGCAGTTCAATAGGGGATATGCAATATTCGATAGTTGATATTAGGTAACAGTTGGGAGCTGTGATGACTAAGTTTGTGGATTGTAACATCTTGAATACATGTCTCGAAAAGGCGTGTGTTAGATGTCCGAAGAAACCTACTAGTTCCCAGAAAAACAAGTTTCATAATAATTTAGAGTCCACTAATTCATATTTGGTAATGACGTCTCAAAAAGTGATATTTATATCATATCACAAGAGCTTGAAGGTAATCTCAAAGCAAGCTTTTAGTTATATGACTTTTCGTCACTTTGGTCTCGGTAATGTCATATTTCGACAATTAGTGTCTTGTTAAAATATATATAAATAAATAAATGTTAAAGCATTTTTTGTATCATTTGCGTACTTCCTATTATTTTTATGGCAAGACGTAGCTTGTAGTAATAATAAATATAGTTACATATGTAGTACAGAGATTTAGAAATGAATTGTTACAGCAAATCAGCTAGTTCTCTATGTATTATTAATCACCTAACTATATATTTAAAATATAAGTATACCATGTCATAATATGAACCCATAATATGAACTAAGGGAGGTACTCGATGCTCATATGTTGTTTTACTTAAGTTTAACTTATTGTCTAGATATTTTTAATAACTTACGAAAATGAACATTTTAAATATTCTTAATACAATGCATTTAATACAACACATTTAAAAAAACTGAATTTGATAAATTTTACTGCGTTTATTAATATATTTTATCATGTCGACATTTCGACCTCTGCAGTAGCCATGATCACCGGACTTTTATCGACTTAACAATTTTTATATATCTACATCATTACAAGGTTAACGTTTGCTTTTGTATGCTTTCATTATTTATATGATTACAAAATTAAGGTACATATTTTGATTTCATATACAGGAGGATTTGTGTGTTATAAATGTTGTAACAATTGTTTTGAAATGTGATATGTTTAATGCCAAAGAATTTGTTATCGCCGTAAGCCTCTTTCAATATTTAAAAAATAAGTTATCTGCTAAATAAAAATTTTATACACAGATATTTTTTTCATTTACCTTTACCTTTTTATGTGAGAAATTCAAACCAATTTAGCTAATGTCTTATTATTGCATATTCGAACATAGATTATCATAACAAGTTTTTATTATTTTACGTGATGCACAGTAACTGACAGTGTTTTTTTACCCAAACAACAATATATAATAACAAAAATGGATTCACGATTTCCACTTAAATGTTCTATAGGATCTAAATTTTATAAAATCGAATAATAATATCTACATTTGCTTGTGAACGTGTGGGTACGCAGACATTACACACAGGTATTATATCGCTGTATGACTAAAATACCGGTTCGTACAAAACAAGAAATAGTGATGGTTGAAGTTCTGTCGCAATTTATATTTCTGAAGATTGAAGGCGACCAAATACGAACATTCGATTTTAAATTTTAAACATATATTAATTTAAGTAAGATTTATTTGATATCAGTAAGTAAATTACTTAATGAATTAGTTCTGAAAACATAATGTTTTATGGATTGAAAGGATACAATAATTTAATATGATACCGGTTTGTTACGAAACGTTCATTAGAAATTTAAGGTAATACAATCTAAATATAAAATGATTAAAACACGCGAAGTATTCGACACCGCTACGGGGTGTATGGCTAAATTCTGGTTAAAGATTATAAATTTTTCTTCAAATTATTATAAAGAAATTTTAGCTTGCGGACTTCCGTTTCGCGAGCCCTAAGTCTGATAAAGCTGCTACAGTTTAAGAACTACCGGGGCTAACATCACCAGAATCTATATATAAAGAAGTTAACTGTTTGATTACGAACACGTGTTCACTAATATGTATTATAGCTGTTGTTACAAGAAATACATATATAATTAGAAGATTTATATAACAATGTCATAAAAATATTTATACAGTATTTATTTTTTCTTCCCAAGAGAAGTTATATTAGATGTATACGCTACAAAAAGACAAAATCATAAACGCAGTGCAACAATTCATTATCATTACTATATCAGTAGAACTATTTACCTAAGGTTAATAAGTTAACAAAATAACTCGCACGACCCCAGTAGCCAAAAGCTATTATCACAGACAGTAACAAATACGGAACAATCATATTAAACGAAGACAAAGAGGGTTTCTCGGCCCTTGACTTTAATATCATAAGTATACAAGTTAAAGTCGTGAAGTTCCTTGTAAAAATTAGTTTGGGTTTATATAAGACTTTTGCTATAATTAAAACTTCATGAAAACCGTCACGAAGCTTTATTATTTTTGTTTTGCCGACAATGGTTGTTTTGTGTAAGTGGTAATGAAGTCGTGAATAGTAAATCACTCACAAAATTCTTACCAGCTCTTTTCTGATGACATTCAAAATTCGGTATTACTTGTATTGCGGCAGATTTAGAATATGGGTATGATAGCTAATCAAGTGAGTTCGAAGCCTTATCACATATTATTATGTGAATATTTTGATCATATGGATGAGTTGTATAAATCTTTTATATTATATTATTTGGTTACGATATTGTCAAAGTTCATTATAACACAATGTACAGTAGTCCGTCGACATGGCCTTAGCTTCATTATGTTTTAAGTGTTTGCTGTAAGCGACTGGTTGTTTGCTATTAACAATATTTAGTTTTACGTGTTTTGATTTTATTTTACTGATGATACTATTAATATAATGTTTTATGAAAATTTTGTTTTCCTATTAGTTATTTTTTATGTCATCTGTGATGTCAATTACATATTACGTACGTTGTTTATTATTTGGAGTAGTAGGCTGAGGAAAAAACAAAATTATGCTTTGAGTGATGTCACATCAATTTACGGTAACTATTGATATACCCATTTTCGAAATGTCTTTACAATATTTAGTAGATGTTTCAAAAAAAAATTACGTCTCTCAGTTTTTTGACCGTTTCCTAGTTATAACCGACTGACTAAAGAGCAAATATTTGAAAGAAAATTTTACGTTAACGTTATAAATAAGTAGTTTTGTAAATTATACCATGATTCAATGACTATTAAATTATTAAGAAGATTGTACTTTTGGTAAATGTTACAGCGCAAGGTAATTTGAATTTATTTTCTTCTTTTATTTTTAGGTATTTGTACATTGCAAGATTGTGATATTTCCTTTAAAAATGTGCGTTTGGCGAGATTGGTGCGTGATTTGGATTTCGCACGGTACCACTTTTATGATCAGACGGGTATATACGAACGTAGTCGAGAACTGAATATTAATTCTCTACAGGGGTCAACTCTTACCATTTCTTTTTCTCCCATTCCCCTGTTTGCAATGTATAAAATTAATTCTAGGGTAGGTATACCTGTTTTTTTCCATAATATTTTAGATAGACGTGGACGATGGAGACTAATCTTCGTTGTAATTAATATACATAAAATTTTTCATATGAAAATTTGTTACAAAATATATACCTATTTTAGAAAATAATGGAAATAATTTTAAACCATTAATTAATTATGATGTTTTGCAATAATTTATCGCTGTAACAATGATTAAGTGCGTAAAATAAGTATTTTTTATGTTTTCAGTTGATATACTGGGATGAACGTTCCCTTTTTTTTGAGCACGAAGTTATGACTGTTCGTGATAACGTGGTCCGTTTTGTTCTCGTTTCCCGTCAGTATGCTATTGGAACAGGGCGAGAGTCAACCACTGACACTCTTCTAAAAGATTTACAAGGATCTAAAAATAAGCCTATTTGTCCAACATATGTTAATAATTGGTTAGATAGCATGAAAATTACCAGTGACAAGATAAGAAGAAATATTTAATGAAATAGAATGAAAATAGATTAAACACACGAGTTATCGAGTAAAGAAGTTTATACAATGTCACGCTACGTTAATCACAATAGTTAACTATTTTGTATAAGCGTTATTTGGTGTCGGTATTACTACTAAAATTATATGCCACAATTAATAAATCTTAATTTGTTCAGTCTTTGTCCACACACATAAAGCTATGTAATTGTTAATTATCATACATGTCAATTGATATCAAATTCCGCAAATATAATCAAAAAGGGAGACCGAGGTTTATATTATACCGATACATCGATAGTTTTAACATGATTTTTAATATTCTATAAGTTTTTCCTTGAATATCTATATAGAAGAAAATAAAGGTGAATGGTAAAATCAGGAAAAAAACCTTATGAACTCTAAAAAAGTTTGTACATTGTTTACATCGAATTATATTTTTAAATAACTATATACTCTGTAAAAAGAGTATTGGGTAAATACAAGTATTTATAATTTTGTAAACATTATAACATTCTTATAAGAAACTAACAATAATGTGGTAGTGTAATACGACTGTGAAAAATGCAGTTAAATCGCGACCTGTACCTAACTTCGTGCAGTTGACAGGTTCATCGACACTAGACCACTTCCACAGCTTACCTTCCTATCATACAAGTATTATATCAGTGTGTAATAAACTTCCTCAAAGTGCCAGCGTATGTGAAGACTATAAATACTAATACTAATAAAACAAAGTTAATTTTGTAAAAATGCTTTGTTTAATAGCGTTTTTTATCGCATTGGCGTACATGTTATGGGACGTCAATTATTTTATTAGAATCGGTTTCACAATATTAACGGGAAGATTGTTTCAAAGGAGAAGTGGAATAAATGATACGACAACAATTTACGGTGAGGTATACTTGTATTTTACATTTTATATAAAGTTTAATGCAGAGTATTAAATGTATGAATGATTAACTTTATGCGCAAGTGAAAATGTGGAATAATTATTACTTACTTTTAATAATAAAAATTCTACTTTTATATAAATCATTATGGAAATTGACCCCCTAAATTGTTCAGTGAGAACGAAATCGTGCGTTGTCGATGTTAGAGAGTAGTCATATACCATTAAATTATCCACTTTCTCGTTTAATCATCTTCTCTGTAAATGGAAAAACGATAGCTGGTATTAAACTTCTTTATGCATGTTTGCCCTGCCTTTAGTTAAATAAAACAATTAATAATTTTAGTTGTTTCGATATAATTTATAATAAGTTTTTTTTATTAATTAATACTAGAGTATTCAATCATCGTAAATAAAAATCGAAAAAAGAGTTTCTTTCAATGAATTTTTATATATTACAGTCATCATATTTGCGTTTATTGTTTATTGCATTGGTATCAGAATTACATACATTAAACAGCGGGCAATTAAAAATTACTTTGTAACTTTTAATACAGAAAACATCAAATGGTGTCAGTAACAAAAAGATATGATAAAAACGAACACAGAAAAATCTTCGCGTTTTGTATTAAAAATCTTTAGCATAGCAATCCTTTTTTTTATTTATTATAGACTAGCGCTTGACCACGATCCCACCTGATGGTAAGCAGCGATGTAGTCTTTGGTGGTAAAGCGCACTAGTCTAGAAGCAGCCTATTCACTC
>DWHU01000475.1:0-18593 GCA_018247975.1 Parides photinus | reverse complement strand
ATTAAGCTGTTGGAATGTAAAACGGCAGAGTCGAAGTAGTTTTTAGTGGCTCGTTTCATGAACTGAGCTATAGTGGGGAGATTTAAATCTATATGCAGGTCCTCGTTGCGCGGAGTCTCTCTGCGCGATCGTCTCAGGGATGAGGAGATCCGTAGAGCTAAGGTGACCGACATAGTTCTAAGATTTTTTTTTTCTTTATATGTTATTCTCCTGGTCTAGTGAGTTCGGGATTGTTAGTACTTTATTTTTTGAATTTCTTTATTTTTAATGACGTATTTTATGATGGCCTCGTTAGTTAGCTAGTTGTAGACATGAAATTAATTCTTATTTAACCAAAGAAAAAAGGTGTTTGGCACATAGACTCGTTTTTATTTTTTTAATGACAAAATATATTAAGACAAAAATACTTATCAATTGCATAATATAAATTTCATTTAAATCTAATATTCGCTGAACAAGTACATAATTTTTAATATAATACAATTTAAACTTAATGCCAATACACATATAAGTTTCACATATCACATATACATTCCCTATATTAATAATCATTTTGCATAATTTTCCTCTAAAACTTCATTTTGTTCAATGCCATAGAACAATTTGTCATCTTTAATGTAAGCCCATGACATTCTTTTTGAAGAAAAATAAACCCCTACATCGCCGTCTTTGGATAAAGTAATTGCACCAGCTGTATTTTGTAAACGAGATGTCATACCTGTAATTAAAAAAAAAATGTTTTCATAAATATGTACATTCAAATTAAAATAATGATAAATAATAAAACAAAAATACTGACGCAGTCTTATGTGTATTATCAAGATGTATTATACTTAATATGTAACAGTTTTAAATAAAATGTTTAAATAAAAGATTAACTCTTTTTAAACTATACACATTTTCATAATTATTAATTACTAGTCATAAATTATAGACTAATCACCTGATACAGAATCCTTTGTTGCTGTGCTAGCATCAACTCCATTTTCCATATGTTTTATTATAGTATGTGCCAAGCAATACTTCAATATTGATTCACCATGACCTATCCAATAAGTGACATATTAATACATATACAATTCTTCACCAGATTTTTTTAAGATAAATTGATTAGGAGTCAAAAAATTTACATAACTCTATATTATTATTATTATTATATTACCTGTAGTAGATACACCACCAATGTTATCATCTGCATAAGTTCCACTACCAATTAGTGGTGTGTCCCCGATACGACCCACTGCCTTTCCACTCATGCCACCTGTACTCGTAGCTACTGCTATGTGTCCGTTAGCATCAATTGCAACTGCTCCTACTGTACCCACACCACCCTTGTAGTAAAAAGGACAAATTTAAGAATTATATATTCACATGTTTTTAAATATTCGTAGGTATCTCTTTCTCGGGGTGCACTCGGTGAAAATGGGCACCGCGTCCCGCGATCCGCAGGGAAAACGATGTTCATTGCTCCTACTAAATTGAACTCTAATTCTCCTCTTTCCTTTTCTGCTAATTACTTGACTACTGACACTAATCGTTTGATGGATCCGGATCCTAATGCTCTTGCGCGATAAAAGCAAAATATGAGTTCTTTTAGTTCTGTGTTTGACCACTTTCTGCGTGTATCTTCATTTAATGTTAACGTGGTCGAGTGGGATGTACCGGCAGAACTAGCTGGAGGCACTTCTCCGCTCCGCAAAGCATCATACTAAAGGTTTTCGGGTGTATTATCTGGGGCGCCCCTCTCTACTTCCAATCCGACTTCCGCCCGCCTGCTCAGCAGAGTCCCTGGTTAGTCCCGCTACACGCCCGTCACCTGCACCAGACGAGTCCCGAAGATAGCCCCGGGGTAGCGGCATTAAACGTTTATTTCTTTTTTTACCCTCTATTTTTACTGGGTTGCCAGAGCCCCGTTGGTCACCGCAAATGTTATTTTGTTTGCGGGCATCCGCCACTCACGTGAGCGTAGATGGTCTGCTCGGACGTGGAGTTGGCCTTGTAAGTGGCACATGTTTTTAAATATGATAGTTATTTATATTTTTTTTTTATTATTCAGTGTTTTGTTTACCTCTGCAACACCAATTTCAGTCTTTCCGAATTCACCATGTTCCAAAAAGTCTTTTAATGCTGCTAAAGCATTATCAGTAATGAGTGACTCTGGAGGTACTGTTGGAAAACCCTGATAACAAAGATTTTTTTTTCATACATTTTAAACCTACAAACTCATATACAGAAGTATTAAAAAAAGTATCAAATTCAGATATAGCAACTATTTTGTTAAAAAGAAAGATTCTATGGATAAAAAAACTTCAATAAATTTTGCTGTTTAAGTAATAGCTTTTTAAACTATTTAAAGTCATACTTTTTCCAATGCAAATTGCTTTGCACCTTGACCACCCAGAAAACTGTGAGGAGAGTCTGTGAGAACTTTACGAGCAATACTTATTGGATGAAGAAAATCTTTTATCAGTGTCACTGCTCCCACATCAAGATTTTCCCCACTCATTATACTTGCTTCCATTGCTACTTCACCAGCCAAATTTAAAACTGATCCATAACCTGAAGAAATAGTATATTGGTAATAATTATTGAGATATTATTATATTATCACCCACTTAATTAAATAAAAGTAAAACAGTACCTGCATTAAAATTTTCATCTTTTTCCATAGAAACAACAGCTGCTTCTACAGCATCTAAAGCACTGCCATTCTGCTGCAATAACTTATATCCTTCTCTTACTGCTAACCGAACTCCATCTAATTTACCTTGGACCCTACTTTGGTGTATATCACCTGCACCACCATGAACTACAAGAATTGGCCTCATTGCCTGTAAAAATTTTCAAAATTTAAAACCTTTAATTGCTTATTATTTCTTTGATAATTGTTTATTTTCTATGTGAACCAATGTTTCTTTGTTAACTAACTTAAATTTTATAAAATGCCATTAAGGATTTAAGGCAACTATTTACCTTTTCTGATAAAAAGATAACAACTGTCAATCAAAACTTATCAAATAATACTGCATTCACATCTATACAATATAACATGAATGCAACTTAAGACCTGCAATTCATTTGACATCAATCAACCTTTGTGTTACTGATATTAAAGTATGATTTATAATTATCTTTCATATGTATTTACAGATAATGATGAAATGATCAATGTCTGAGAAACAACATGTCCATAGAAGACATTTTAATTAATTTAGATTGAATCCTGGAAACCAACCTTGTATTATATTTTACAGTTATAAGATAACATCACGATAATATATCAATCATAAATCAAAAGAGAAAGAAGGTGAATAGTCAAATAACATTTAAAATTAATATAAATAATTTTATATACATTATAAGACATAGTTTAAATAGTAGATATTATCTTATATCATACATATCCAGCACCAGAATGCCTACTTACGCAATTTAAATGAATATAAAGTATTAACTGAAATAATATACTTCTCTTCATTGTACAAAATTTAAGTATGAAAAGCACTGTAACAAAATGAAAGTAAAACAACTGAATACTTAGCATTGAAACTCAATATATACCACATAATTTGGTAAACCACTTACCTATACAATCTTATCGGATAAATCGATCTAGAATGTTTATCTCTAAGTGTTGATAATCTCAATCCTCTCAATAAAACGAAAAGCTGGTACAAAACATTATTCTAAAACTCAAATACGATAACATTTTATTTTTTAAAAAAAAGTCCTGGTAAGAAGTTTTCTAAAATTACTTAAATTATATAATTTCTAACGTATCTCTTATACTTATATAAGATAAGAGATACGTTAGAAATAAGATAAGATACGTATTTTAATTTTAACATAACTGTACTAGCTAAATCACTGTAGTACATTTAAGCATTACAAATTAAACACATTTCTAGTTTATTTTTGGTTTATTCGAAAATTATTTTATTAGACGTTTATATATCAATTTTATTCTTGATAACTTAATCGTATATAAAAAGTAGGTTCCCCACAATCGCGCTTCAAATAAGAACTTAAAGTTGGTTTGTTGCTAGTGGGAGTAACTCTAGTAAGGACAGCATTCCACTATAAATGAATAATAATCTTACAAAATAAGCGTTTATTGCATACAATTTTATCACTATTCATGTTGATAATAACGCGTGCTTTTATTTTCTAAATTAGTCATAAATTTTACTTTTGTCTGTGTTCTTATTAATAATACATTGGCAACACTGGTTATTAATGTAAAATTGAATGGATGTAGAGGAATATTGCATTACACTAAATAAAAAACAAATGATTTTGTTAAAATGAAGGATCTGGGTTATGTGTTTCTTGAAACGATGTTAATATTAATATAATAACTTCACTGTAATGTGTAAGTGAACAGTTGAAACGATGTCCACGCCAGTGTCAAACCGTAAATATGGGGCACAGAAAATTCGACTTACAAGTATGGTTTTCCTTTCACAAGTAAATTTTTAGCAATTCTTATATTTTGAAAAGATGTTTTTTTTTTAATTAACTTTATATGATTTTAGTATTGTGTGCAAGAAACTTGGTCCGGAGGGATCTTTTCCGTAAGTTAATTGTTTATAATTATTGTGATATGCTTTCTGCTTTATTGCATCAAAGTTAGCTAATACGTTTAGGTAACATTATGTTGATTGAAGTTCACATGGCATTTGTATTCTTTTTATTATTTTGTTTGAAATAGTAGTAACAACATTTAGAAAATCTGTCGCTATAAATTATTTCAGGACAAAATCTTTATATTGTTTTCAATTGAATATTTGTATGAATTGGTAGTTTAAAATATACTGCCAGTATATTTACGTTTTTCTTTTACTGTTGCTTTTATAAATAAATGTAACTATAAAGTTAAAAAATAGCTAATAAGTTACGAATTATAAAAGCATAGAGAATTATTTATTTATTATTTAGCAAAATATTTATTTGCATACACATAAGGATCATTGTTATAGGAATTCCCGGTAATAATTTGCAATTGATCTTTGCTAAAGTTTTTATAAATGTGCAATTCACAAATTGTAATATACTAATGTTTAAATTACTTTGTCTTAAAAATGTTTTAAATAATATTAATGATATGTGATTTTACACAAATCAAAGTGGAAAATAATTATTTTTTAAATTACTTTTAGGTTTACCGGATCCATTTGCTAAAATTTCTGTAGATGGCAGTGGCCAAGTATATTCTACTAATGCTGTGAAAGCAACATTGGATCCAAAATGGAATACTCATTATGATTTGTACTTGACTAAAGGAGATGGAATCACAATTAGGTGACTTTATTTCAACAACAGTTACTTTTGTATTAATACAAGTTAAGGGAATTTTTCACTAATAATAACATAAATTTTTCAGTGTTTGGAATCAACGAAAAGTGCATAAGAGACAAGGATCAGGATTTCTTGGATGTGTTCGTATTCAGCCTTCAACTGTACACAAACTGAAAGATACTGGATGTATGCATTTATATTGTTAATCTTTTATCTTATTAGCAAGAAAGCTTTTATAAAATTATTGAATAATGATCATAATATTACTTATATAGGTTATAAAGAAAATTTTAAAAGAGTGTGAACAGAACATTTAATGTAATGTTTTTATTATCAATCAGCGTTTTACCACAATTTCAATAGTAGCAAAGTAAAGCAATATCTATTTCATATGGAATACATAATTGCCAAAAAAAGATTTTTATGATAAAATATTGTAATGAACAAGATTAATCTTGTGCTAAGTAAAAAGGTTCACAAAAGTAAGAAAATAGGATTGCATGTCTCGTTCCTCTGCAATTTATTCTAAACAAGTATTTATGATGCTAATTAACAGTGCCCCTTTCATGACTACAATAAAATTAGTTATTGTAATCCTGTAATATATACTACTAGTGATACATAGTTGTACAGGTCCAAAATTATTAATGTAAGTAGAAATCAAGCTGTGTTGCTCCATCTTAATTTTTATTGTTACTAGCTGACAGGTGTCCTGTGCTAGGCCTTGGTCTCTCCCAAGAATGTCTTCCAAAACCAGTCCTGTGCAGTCAGCTGCTAGTGATTTTCTGCAACTATTACCACATCCTATAGACATTGATCCATTCCTACCAAAAATCATTGTAGTATTTAAATAACTACTTTTAAGTTTTGTATATGTAAATAACTACTATTAATATAATTAATGTATAATGTAGATCGAATATTAGTGCCATTTATTATAATAATTTTTTGTTTTTTTGCAAGAGCATATCTTTATGATAAAATAAAAAATTTTCTTTTAAAGACCAATGTTTGGAGCTATGTGAAGATAGCTTGGGTGAAGCTTGTGGTGTCAGAGGTCAGGTTATTGTCTCGTTGTTATCACGAGATAGTACAAGAGGAGAACCAGCATCAGCAGCTGGAGAAGGTTCTCCATTAGCTGTGGTTGGACCTGCAGGAGAAGTGCGTGCACCTAGAGACCCTCCGGTTAATACAAATGTATCTAGCTTACCATTACCACCTCATTGGGAAGAAAGATTTACATCAAGTGGCAGGTGATTTTTTTTTATATTTAATTAAATGAGGAACCTTTTTATTTACATAATCTTTAATTATTATATTACATTGATCATACTCTTAAATACAGGTACATAGTTGTAATTTCGTTTGTATAAAAAAATAACATAGTAATTGAAATAAGATTTTATAACCATTGCAGGCCATATTATGTTAACCATGCATTAAGAAGGACACAATGGGAGCGACCAACTGCAGATGATTTAAGTCCATCCTCCCCTCAACCAAGTTCTCCCTCCCCACCTTTACCAGCTTCTCCAGTATCTCCCATGACTGCATCACCCTCATCACCTTCATCTCCTGTGTCTGAAACAGATGTTTCACTTGCAACATCAATTTCATTGAGGTGAGTTTTTTTATACCAGACTTATGGCTTTTGTATAGATGCCATTTTTATATAATTATAATGTATTACTATTTCATTTCAAATTGCAGACCTGAACCACAACCACAAACAGCAGTACGTTCACGTCAACTTCAAAATTCTGCTTCACCTACAAACCCATCGACAACAAATTCGCCAACAATACCTATAGCTGCTACAGACCTACCACCTGGTTATGGTAATAAAATACCAATAAATCCTAACTGGTTTATAACTTTTCTGATCATTCTTAATTAACAGAATAAGTTTGCAAATATATGCACATTTGTTACCTACTCATGATTATATTATATTAGCATACACTTTTATCTGTTGAGACTATTAAGTTTATTTTACAATATAAGAGCACCATAGATACAAAATAAAGATTTTAATTTTTGTTTATATAAATTACGGCCGCGTAATGTGCTCATAACCGTGAGATATACAATATTAAGTTTTTACACTCTAGTACTTTCATTAACTTTAACAGCAAGTGTTACCATGCTATGGTATGGTATAGAAACATTTCACTGGTTAGTTTATGGTAAAGATCTTTATTTAATTCCATTATTGTCATTGATTACGTATTTGTTATTTTCAGAAATGCGTACGACAGCTCAAGGTCAAGTTTACTTTTACAATGGCGCTACAGGCGCCTCGTCGTGGCACGATCCGCGTGTACCTGCTGCGCTGCGTCACCGAGCTGCGGCCGCTGGCCCTCTGCCTCCCGGTTGGGAAATGAGACTTGCGCCATCTGGTCGTCCATACTTTGTTGACCACAACCACCGCACTACACAATTCACCGATCCACGGCTCGCTTTGTCTGCGAGACTGGTAAGCTCTGTTCTATTGACATTTACAAAGGCATAAAAGTTGAGAAACGTCAATGGAGTAACCTTAAATAAGCAAAGTAAATAGTGGAGTAGCATTCAATATTGGTTATTATAGAAACTATTTACGATATAAAGGGCATTTATATACGATATATATGAGCAGATAATGCGAAAAAAAATAACGTTACTAAAAAAGTGATCAATAGATTAGGAGAATGAGTATGTATGTATTCATGAAATGGTTTATATGGGTTGACAACTGATAAAAGGAAGTAAAAAAAGAAGACAAGTGGCCAATCCAACTTGAACAAAAATAGGGTAAAGAAATCATAACGACAGGCACATTAACCACCACATTGCAGGAGAATGTCCTGGACATCTTGATGTCTTAAATATTAAAATTCAAACTGCATTCTCAGTCAGTTAAATGTTTTAATGAAGGATGTCCAAGCATTTCTTGAGATTTATCATATGTTGGTTTTACATGTGATACCCAATTTGTTTCAAAAGCCATCAGCAGAATCGTCTCCAGCTGCGATAACGGTACCCGCGCCAAGCGACCCAGCACCTCCAGTGACGTCACCGGTTCCAGGCGAGCCCGAGCCTGACGCACTACCAAAGTACAAACGCGATCTCGCTGCCAAAGCACGAGTATTGCGTGCGGAACTACAGGCCTTACAACCCCAAACTGGACACTGCAGGATTGAGGTATAATTATAATCTATTTACCAGTGGTGCCCTACTATCAGAGATTGTCTAGATTAGCCCCATCTCCCATTTGTGCGTCACTGTATGTGTACCAAACAGTAGTCTACCTAACTATAATATAACTAACGTCACACTGTTATGGCCAAAAATCTTTAACGTCGGATGATCGCCCTCCTGGTTTTGTTACTTAGTAACATATAAAAACCTTATTATTGGATCATGGAGCATGTATATATTGCACATAATGTATACTGTAAGTTCAAGGTCAAAGGAGAAGGGGATATTTCAAGTCGGACGTAGTAAACATTAATTACAAATGCTTACTTTCAGGTCTCACGTAACGAAGTACTAGAAGAATCTTACCGTCTAGTGATGAAGTTGCGTGGCAAGGAGCTTCGGAAACGTTTACTTGTGAAGTTCCGAGGTGAAGAAGGGTTAGATTATGGTGGTGTAGCTCGGGAATGGCTCCATTTGTTGGGGCGAGAGCTTTTCAACCCACATTATGGCCTATTTCAGTATGCTAATGCTGGTGATGATCGATATGCACTGCAAATTAATCCAGACTCAGGGGTAATTAGTCGTATTTTTTGTTTCACAATTTATTCGGAAAATATGTACGAAGATAGCTAACGGTTGTGGATGATTATGATATACATACATTCATGACCTTCTTACACATTATAAAATTGATCCAAACAACAGCCATGCTATAACAATTAGACAGCCTTGAGGTGTGTTGTTAATTGTCTTAGAACATGAGAAGTTGAAGTCGTTTTATATGTTAAAATCTAGAACACAGCATTTTGTTATGGCGGCAGATATAAAGTACGAGAATGGTATCCTGCCAGAATGATTTTATGAAACCGCACTACACGTGGCTGTGGAATCGACCAGCAACGTGTTTGTCTATATATACTTCTTACAAGGCAAACGGTGAGCTCTTACGCCGCCGAAGCTGTCTTTAACCAAATAACCATGCTTTATTTGCTTTACTTTTTACAGGTGAACCCTGAGCACCTCTCGTACTTCCACTTTGCGGGACGTATATTAGGCGTAGCGTTATTTCATGGGCATCAGCTTGATGCAGCTTTTACCGCGCCTTTTTATAAGCAGCTACTTGGCCGACCCATTACTCTGCGGGATATACGTGATGTCGATCCCGAGTTGCATCGGTCGTTATCATGGATGCTGTAAGTTGCCAATAGAGTTTAATTTTAGTATAAATAACTTGTTTAATTTTGTAATGAATACACAAATCTTCACCTTGCTTAATGGTAAATGTTATAAGTGTTAATAACAATATAGTGTGTTAGTTTAGATATCATATATCACAAACAATAAATAACTGGAGCGGTCGCCGTAGCCGAAAACTCGGCTTGGAGAGAACACACACACACACATATATCACATCACATTGTGTTTATTGTGTTGAGAGACAAAAATATCAAGTTCTTTTATTACAGAAAATCTATTGACTACACTACACCAATATTTTTGTTTCGGTCGGTAACAGGAGCAGCGGTAGTACTGACTACAAATATATAACACCAATAAACAAATATTTTTTATAATTAATTAAATAAAATATATAACTATTAAAAAACAACATTTTGTACCCAAAAAGATAGTACTATTGTTGTTTTTTGTATAACTCTGGGCAAGATTTGATTTCAAACACAATATTTAAATATCATTGCTATGTATTTATTATAAAGCTAATGTAGAACAATACTTGTCAGAGTATATGGTATTTATTTAGATTTTTTCTTAAATTTCAGAGAAAACAGTATAGCGGGCGTAATAGATACCACCTTTTCTGTGGAATGCGCATCGTTCGGTGCAGTACGAAGCGTGGAGCTCCGGCCTGGCGGAACAAACGAACCTGTAACTGACACCAATAAACGTGATTACGTACGTCTTTATGTCGCACACAGATTCACGCGGGGAGCAGAGAGACAATGGCTGGCACTACAAAGGGGCCTCGCCGACATTATCCCACCACAATTACTCCGTCCATTATCACCTAAAGACCTACAACCGTTATTAGCCGGAAGAGCGGACTTAGACCCAGTTGATTGGCGAAGACACACCCGTCTCAAACATGTATCTCCTGATGCGCCCATTGTCAACTGGTTTTGGGAAATAGTCGAAGAATTTGATGCAGAAATGCGAGCCAGATTACTACAATTCGTTACTGGTTCGAGGAGAGTACCTCTTGCTGGTTTTAGAGCACTACAAGGCTCAACTGGAGCGGCGGCACCTAAACTATTCACGTTGCATTTGGTCTCCGATGCTTCGCCCGATTCACTACCTAAAGCACATACTTGCTTTAATCGGCTCGATTTGCCGCCCTATCCGACTAAAGAAAAGATGCACGATAAACTAACACAAGCAGTCCTCGAAACTGCAGGTTTTGCTGTTGAATGATCAATTAATCAATTATTTTTTTTCAAACATTAATAGTTTTTACTGGTGGTACGGGCTATTACTGGGACAGTTTAAATGAGTGCCATCATAGCTCCTATTTCTGCGCCAAACAGTCGTGTACAAAACATTATTGTCTTCTAATGGAAAGAGAGTTGTAGCCAGTGAAATTACTGTGGTTATCAGACTAGCTTCTTATGTTTCAAGAACACTAGCATAATATGGTGTAATGTTTAACTATTGTCTTATTGTACAGGTTACATTGAATTGACTTGGTCATTTCTGTATATTTCATTCTTTATTCACATGAAAATATGATTTATTTTGTTTTGGTTACATCAAGAAAATGTATAGAATGATAGTTTTGAGACTGATTCAACAGGGAACATGACAAAATTACTACTTATTATAGTTAGAGAATTGTGTTCAGAATTAAAAAAAAAAATGCTGGAAGTGTATATATTACAAAGCATAGAGAAAAACTATACCAGTCATAGAAAAGCTATACCTTTGTGGCGTGAATATCGCCAAAACAGCAATCGTGTATTCTAGCGGCAACATATAAAGCCTGGTTATTTCAAGTATGTGATATAAAGATAGATTGTAAAGTCAATATCCCACATTGCTATACGTACATTAAAAAAAGAGGGAGCTTGGAATTATGCAAAAAGATTATCATTGTAATTACCATTTTCATCGAAATTGTTATGAAAAGTAATAACCATTACATTAATTACTGTGCATTTTCACACTTAATAACATTTCTTTTTTAAAATGTGGAACTCTGTACTGCCATGATTAACTTTTGACAAAGTGGCACTAGTAATAGAAGTATTGAACTTAGAAGTGATTTTAAGCGTCAAATATTGTATATTTTATGCTTCCATTTTATTGATATTATTTAAAACAAATAATATAATGCCTAATTTTGCAATTTATGAGTGTAAGTGTTGATATTAAAAGAGGTAGTATGACATTATATTTAACATTTAGCGTAATTATTGCTGCCCAGTACAAAGCACAAATTTATCGCACTTCGCCATTGGTAACAATTATTCCGTGTTGCAGTGGCTTACACGGAGGTCCTTAGTTCGATTTCAAGACAGGTGACATAACGTGAAATTTAATTGCTTGAAGAGCTATTTATCTACCACCTAACAACCCTCCAACAATTATATTGTAAATCTGTCGCCATGACAGCATTGTTGTGTTCTGGCTTGACTTTTGACTTCGGAACCTGAGTATTCTTGGCAAGTAACCTTCACAATCTTCAGTCACATGGTCACTTGCGAAAATTCGTATGAAATTAAGGCCAAGTGTAAGCCTATTGTAGATAAAAAGCAAAAATACCATAATTTTTCTAAAGCAACTGCTCGTGCTCAAGGTGCCTTATTATTAGTATGCAAAATACTGATTATTGTATATAATTGAAACTACAAAGTATGTAAGTGGAAATTCCATTTGAATTATTTAAATCAATAATTGTAAGATTTTTATGTATAAGAATTGCAAATGTATTTATAAAATAAGAATTGACATTAAGTAAATAATATTTATAACAAGGAAGAGTGCCTTTTACCTGTTTCAACAAATAGTCGTAATAATGAATTATGTAACTGTTAGTGACCATTATTGATTTATTATTACCTAGTGTATTGCAATGAAAAAATATACCCTGATATTTTTGCACAATATTTAAAGATGTGTTTTACTTAATCACTACTAACTAAACTAACAATATTATATTGAAATTTATTCTGAAACAACATTCTGTAAAATTTGTGAATATTTTACAGTAATAACTAATTGGAAAATAATATCGAAAAAGTTAAGTACCCCATGAAATATGTGATTTATGTGAACAAATGCTAATATCACTAAATTGTACCCATTCTGGTGATGTATTAATTATTGGTTATATAATACAATCTTCCATTGTTAAGAATTATTGGAATTATATGAAATGAAAAGTTTTCCAATATTTAAATGCAGCAGATGAGAAGAAAACGGGTTAAAAGTAAGACTCGTATCTTGATTAAGTGAATTTGCTTTAGAAGCTTGACCTTTGGTAGGTATAGGTTTCTATAGTACACAGATACATAAAGATACAATTTGCATTTACTAAATTGGATCTTGTTTTATGTTCATCGCGAAATTTTCTTTTTTCAAAAGCCAAATTAAGTTTTAAAAACCTAAGTCTTCATCGATTATCACACTTGCAAAATAGCTCATGTTTATCGTAAGAAATTTGTTGTTAAAATTTACTGTAGGTAACAGATTGCTGTATTTGCGGTTAACTATAAACCATGAAACATTTTTAAATAAATATTATTTATGTAGATGAACTAGGAGAAAAAAAAAGGAGATACGCTACACGCAGCGCTGAAAATTGCTTAATGTTACGACGATTAATTTTTAAAGTTTATGCCGAGATTTATGTAAGTGGATAATTAATCCTTGATTTTAATGTTTTCATACAATCAGGAGAATATAAAATTTTATTCTAACGTGAATAACGCAACAAAGTAAGTATTAAATCTTTGAAAATACTTTTGAATTTTGCGACTAATTGCTGGGTAGAATAAGGAATGTAGAAATATGAAAATGCTTTGTAATCTTGGCAATGCAAGCGTATTACAGGCATATTTTATGATAGTATTCGTAGAGATAAATTTCCAAGTTCTTAGAATACTTGGTCATTGATCGCCAAACAATGAAACAGAAACCCTTTTTTTCTTTAGTTTTCGTTGTTATTTTGTTATCAAATTATAACTTTTAAAGTTAAAAAACAGATTCACCTTGTAATTGCTTTTTGATTCAACAAGACGTAGAACTTTTATAAACCGTAAAAGATTAGTAATCTATGGTTTTTAATTTATTTTAATTATCTGTGTACGCTTGTACGCATTGAAGGCCCAATCTCGGTCTTTTGTTTTTTAACATAGAACGAAGATCAAACGCATTACGATTTAAGTTAGTCATCCGTCTCATTTGTGTAGAATTATATCGTTGTATGATCCATCCTATCGTATCTTTATTATAATAATATATAAAGCGTCATAAAGATAGTGGACCGGAATAAATGTATATGTTGTGAACTGTGGAGTGACAAATTGTCATTTGTTGTTGAATATTATAAACAAATTTTACAATGCCGACGAGTGCCGTTTACCAACCAACAACAGTGACTTACGAACAGCAGCCAGATGATCAGCGATGGAACTGTCCCATCAGCTACTTTTCGCGGCGTGTGACAAGTAGTCTGAATAGGGGAGTGTGTTTGAGACTTGGATTATGTCTGATGGGCAGTACACTTTTTATTATCGGTAAGTACGCCTTCTTATAACTTATCGTTATTAATATTATAGTGTAATAGTATTTGTAACGAAGTATATTAATAAACGGGGAAAGATTTGATTTGTTTACATGTATTGTAGAAAATTCAAAAAGTAAATTTTAGTTGAAAATTTTACTAATTTTAATTGGAATAATTAGTTTTTCTGAAGCTATTAAATTTTCAATCACTGAGTTAGTAATATATTTTTGCTTTTATTAAGGCTATGAAACTCGGTTTAAATGTTTATGTGAAAAGTCTTAATATTTTGTCAGTTAACTCTCAACTAAGGTTCTCCTCTAAAAAATATCTATCCTTGACTTTTCAAATTCCCATTCATGTTTAATAACTTCTTTCTTCATATAATCTTTCTATTGTATACTCTGTCTTCCTTTGCTCATTTTGATATCTCTTTTTGTTTCTGTTTATATGTCCATTCTGTGTCTGTTCCATCATTTTCATCTGTTTTTCTGTATGTTTTCATAAGTGCTTTGTCCAATGTTGTTTTGTATGTATACATGATAATTGTTGTTATTTATTATAACCCAGTTTATATAGCAAATTTATGTTATACATTTGCTAAAATAGAGTAATGTATAATAACATTTTCTTATGTTTAGAATTAGAAACTAAAATTATAATTATTTTCTTACATTTATTTCCTTAATTCTTGATCATAGTAACCAAAATAAATTTTATTAAATATGTATGTATCTGAAGCTGGTATAGACGACAGCATACAGCATAAAGAAGGTTTTATTGCTATTTCAAGCTATTTTCCCATGGTAGATATTAATATTTTTAAAGAGAATTTAAAATGTGTTTTTTTATTTTGTAGTACTCAGACTATATTTTTATCACCTGTAAAAAAGTACTGATAAAGTAAGAAAAACATTGCCTGTCAACTTTGGTGAAGAATCCTGTCCATAGAAAATTAAATATTTAAAAAACCTTTTAATTATAGTGTAAATATTTGATTGAAAACTGTGTTGCTGTGCTTATACCGAATGCAAACATGTAACAAACACACAACAAAAATGTATGCAAACAAATTATCCATTCTATGAAGTGATGGGATGAGTGAGACGTTCAATTGGTGGTGAGCTACAGCACTGTTGGTGCTGATGTTCCCACAACATTCGCTTAAAGGAAGCCTTACTGCTAGCTGCCTGTATATTAGGAGGAAGCTCATTTCAAAGTCTTACCAATTGAAAAGTTAAGGACTTGTATAGGAAATTGGTTTGATATAGAGGAATGTGAATAGTGGAGCTGGCAGTAGTCCGAAGACAACATGCGTGAAATTTTCTGAAACACGTTAGTGTTTCAGAAAACGGAACGCAAGTTATTGCATTTTGAATATTCAGGGATAAATGGATTGAATAGAATTTAAAATAGAGTTGAAAGTGTCTTAAAAGATCTACAATGAGAAAGAGGCAGCTGGAATAAAATTGAGAACGAAAAATAGAATATGGTCATATCTATGAAGACTGAAAATGAAACATATACAGTTATTGAAAAGTCGATCAAGTTTTCATTGAAGTTCTAGAATAGCATCCGTGAAGTAGACGTCGGCATTATCGAACAAAAGAATCATCAGACTTTGAATTATTAATCTCTTTGCGCTTATGGGAAGCACATTTTTGAAATGTTAAAGGCAACGTAAACTATTAGAGACTTTTTTAAATAACTCTGCGAAATGGGGCCGCCAGCTGAGTGCAATCGATTAACAATCCGTGGTTTTTTACTGTTGTTGTAAATGGAATAACTGTTTTGTTATATATAATAGCTGGTAATGAGTCGATGTCTAAATTTGCCATTCGTCGTGAGCTACCGATAATGATAGCTTGACATTTGAACGGGTTTACAATAATGCCAAATCTGGTGTATATATAATAATGTCTACATGCTGCTGTTTTGGCGGCAGAAATATGAGTTTCGATGGTACTTACCTAGACGGTTTCTGTCAACAGAGACTTACCACCAGCAATGAATTGGCTTCCGATTTAAGGTCAAACATGGTGCAATAATTAATTCTTTGTTAACTGCATCTTTATGTATTGAAAGGGTAAATAAATTATAGTCGTAATTTATAAAAGAAAGTGGTTGCAACGATAGATATCAGAGAAACAGGCAAAGATGTGGGTTAGATAGTGGGCAGTACAAGGTATCAGTGATTCATTGCTTTCACTTAAATCAAAACTCATACGTATAATAAATGTCAGCGCCCACGACGCTTTATACGCATTTTCTTGTGTACCTTCGTCGTAGATGATTCTTTTAAACTTTCTAAAGCTGATCGATATTTATCAGACCATGATTGTGTCACAACGCCAACTATGGGCAGGTTTTTTTTTTCAGTATATTATCAGGTTTTCGTGATCGGCTGCATCAACTTTTACACTGACATTCCGATAATATTTTGTTTATGTTATCACCTTGACATGCAAAGAAAAAAGACAAAGAATTCATATACGGATGTATAGTATAGTAAAGGTGAGCTTTACTCACATTGACTTTTTTACCAGCTAACCTTAGTGAAAGAGGTCTGTATGAGTTCACAAAAAAATTATATAATTTATTTATTAAAACTATTTGTACTATTCGCTCTATTTATCTTCGCTTAATCGGGATATAACTGTCTCATAATAATCTTTGATCTAATATACAGCGAAATATCATTATAATAAAATACTCATTGAAAAGATAAATTTTCAAGTAAACGGAAACCTTTTACAACTTCATTCGTGTAATTGATTATATGAAAAAAGTTCTTCGTTCGTCTCGGTCCGACGAAAAAACTAGTCTTCATAAAAAATATCCAACGTTTGAAGGCAAAGCGGACAGAATAGCGCCGGCTTGGGCAAGTTTATTATAACATTTAACAAAAAAATCTGTTTGTCGCTATCATTTTAGATAATCAACTCTTTTCAATAAAAGGTTTATTTATATACATTCTACAACTTTGCTCCTATACATATTTATTTCATCTAACATATGACCAATATCTACTAGTTTTGTATTAATATATGACCCGCTCAGAAGCCAATGCGGTTAAGTCCATTTTTTGATATTTTCTGATTTTTGGATATATTTCCTCCAATTAAACACGACTTTTACAGGACATTAACGACAACACGCGGAGATAACATTTACATTTAAATAACTCGGAAGATGACGTTTTTGTTATGATGAATAAACATAAAACTTATGATAATAAAAGTTATTTTATTATTTTTACATACATTTCTTAATTTTTTCAGCTGTCAAAAGGCATGAGTCCTTAAATGTTTAAGATGCTGTCATTATTTAAATAAATAGTTACATTTTTATTTACATATCCTGTACATATCTTGTTTTTTGCAGCGTTTGCACCTCGAAAACGACTTTATACACTTTTCTAATTGAATTAATAAAGCAAGAATTTTAAAAACGAATGTATCATAAAACATTAATTTTCTAAATTTTTGTGTATTCGACTTAACCGCATTTGCTTCTGAGCGGCTCATTTATAAAGCTCTATATCGTTACAGATTTATGGAAATTAATTCAAAACAATATAAATTTTTAGTTTCGTTATACCTGTTGAAACCGAAAGCAACATGCTAATAAACCAGTAACACAAACCACCAGTTTGTGTGTGTGTGTATGTATTATGTAATTTTTAGATTTAATAACGAATTTAAAATGAACATTATGTAATAGAAACTAAAAAAATATTCACAGTAGTCACTTGAGTATTTTCGTTCACTTTATCTAAACTATTGTAACCTTTAAGAGTACAAATACTTAGAGGTTTTGTATCTATTATTAAGTCTACTACTACGTACTATGTTAGTGTTGTGTGTTAACAACGAAGTTGACTTTTTATATTTAAATTAAACTATTACATCGAGATGTCTAGATGTGGGTGCTTATTGCGGTTGAGGGCTTTCGTTGAGTGAAGTGAAATAGCTTCTGTTTTTTCCGAGGTGATGCCGATTAGTCACTGCTGGAAATACTCACCTGGGTGAGTGGCTGCTTTTTGTAGGCGACTTAATATCATGCCCGGTGTAATGTGGTCTTTCGAGATGTAACTCTTGAAAAGCGAGAAGTGGGAGGGGCAGAAGCCTTAGAACATATTGGCTTTGATCGGCCGAGGAGAGCGGCGTGTTCGGCGCGGAAACGGAAGGAGCTCTGAAGAACAGAAAGGCTCGAATGATATTAATGAACCTGTCTGGCATTTTGTACGTGTAAAGCTTGCAGATCAATCCTTCGTAAAGTTAAATAAAAGACTTTTATTCTTTCAATATAATCTTTATAACTTTAAAAGGTTTAATAATGCACTGACAAGATTTTTCCCTTAAACGTTGCACAA
>DWHU01000474.1:0-18644 GCA_018247975.1 Parides photinus | reverse complement strand
AAATATCATAGGAACTTGTAATTTTTAATACGGAAATTAACATCGCTTCTGAAACGAAATAATACAAAATGAATTCTTCTTGTTATAATTTATCGAATACTGTTTAATTGGGCGTTTAGCACAGAAAATTTTTTTCGTAGGGGTTATTTCTTGTGTTAAAAACGACGAACACAGATAAGTGCTATGTGTCTATAGTCCTTATATGTCATTATAAAAAAGCGAATTACTTACCGCGTAGGGAATATTCTTACGCCTTATAAAACTAATCCCATTATAGGTACATGAGCGTTATTCCCTGTTTCAGTTTTGTGACATGATAGAGCCGAAGGTAACAAAGAAAAGAAAGAAATCAACTTAATCGAGTTGAAGAAAATAAAGGGAAAAATTTAATAGTACTATATCTATAATATGCATGTTTGCATATATATTATTTTAAATAATATATCAAAGGAGTAAATAGTGTAATAATATCGTTACGTTCTTGACAATACTGAAGCTTAAAGTCGTTACTTACATCGCGAAGCCAAGTCGATTAAATTGGAATGAACGACTCGTGGAGCACTTGATCCTTTATTTATACGAATTATTACATTTCTCATTTTATATATTTTTTTATTTGTTAATTTTTCATTTAAAATACTAATACTTCATACATAAACAAACTCCTAGTGTTTTATTTTCGTATCTAGTAGTTCATATCACGCACCTTGTGAATCTATCAATAGTTTCATCGAAATTCATTTTTTCTTTCGTACTTATAACAGATATACAGATACTATTTAAATATGTAATTATAAGAAATAGAAGTTGTTCCCTTTTCCTAAATGATTAATTATTTAACCGTGATGTGGCATTTCGGTATTCCAAGCGTGCGCTGGCGAAGTTTAAAGTGCACTTCAGAATGCTCGTCAAACTACAAATACTTGGGCCAAGTTCCCAACATAATTGGGGCATAGTTTTCGAATATTATTGCTGTGTTTAACATATGTGGAACGTCAATTTGCGGTAACAGTTGATATATAATGCTATTATTGTTTAATAAACGCTTCCCAAGTTTTGGAATAACACTATAATTACATTTCTCGAAATTGCAATTGTGTTAAGAAATATTAGTGTAACTGATAACTAATTCTTAGTAGTGGTATAAAGTACGTTCCATATCAATGGCTGACTAATACGGATCTAATTAGAAGAAGGTTATGTCCTATGATGTTCTATAATGATGATTAATAATTATCAGCTCTCTTAATGTTCTCCTAACATGTCGTTTTTCTTCATATTTTTATATACCGTCAACTCAACTTTAGTTTCCACCAAATCATCCTCTTTGAAACCTGAAACGACTACAACTCCTTTCTTACAATATATAATTGTGAAGCTGTCTTCGTACCATTAAGATCCCGGTTTACCAGTGAATGTAGAGTTACTAAAATAGTTTATCATCTATCATCCTCTAATTTTGTTTGGTGACATCATATTTAAAACAGAAACCGTAAAAATTTCTATAACTATGTTACTGTGTTCGAGATCTTCTAACTAATTTTGCTTCAACCGTAATTTGATCGCTATTACATTTATAATCTTTAAAAAATTAGCGAGAAAAGATGAGAAACCTCTTTTAAAACGACGGTTCTAACAAATTGTTTGTATACATCTTTTTCTTTTAAACTTGTACTTGGTATGGTATAATTTTATCAGTGGCTAGGTAAGCAAGCAGGTTGACAGATTATTTAGCGGTGATTAATAACGGTATGAATAATAAAGTTTTAATATAAGAAGAAATCTGGTTCATTAATAAATTCATAGTGTACAAAAATGTTAACTCTTATCATTTGTCATTGTTTGTGGTAACATTTTCGCGCCAAGCTGCAGATAACGAAGCGCGAACAAGAAAACGCGCGACGGGAATCCGGCCAGTACGTCGCCGGCGCTCTCGCTGTATACTAGTGTCGTATGCTGTGAGTTTTGTGTGATGTTTACGTGACGTTTTAACGAAAGAAAAGAATAACTTTGTAAAAAAAATATTATTTAATTAATAAACAACAATAAACTGGTTCAGTGTTACTTTGAAACATTTGGATATTACCCCCTTTCAACAAATTCGTGTCGAAAGGTTTGTGAAAATTTTTATTAACATTTACCATATCGTACACGTACATAGCATTTTATGAAGGATATACATATACATAAACAGACAATAGTTTTTATAATAATTTTGATATAACTTCATTTATTTAACCACTTTAAGAAATTGATTTAAAAACTTATTGACTATCAAGTCAATTATTTATATGCTTTAGTATTAAAGCTAACATAACGTTATTTAACAAAATCAAATACTCTCTTCTTCGTTTATAACAAATATATTTACATGCGAAAAATTACATGCAATAACCGAATTTGTTTTACAAATATTTAAATACTTAGTATCTATTCTATTTAATACATACATTAAATCAATTTCAACTGTAGTAAGTTAAGATATTGGAAATCATCTTGCTAGTTGTATGCAAACATTACCGTGTTGTAGCTACTAAATTATCCATCAGATAAACGTCCTCCACCTCTGTACGGTACGAAAAAAAATATTTAATGCTCGAATCATTATTAAACAAAGCTTGAATAAGATTTTGTCATTGATGTAATAATGTAATATTTATTATATATTTACGACTACTATACTAAGTCTTCACAAGGTCATGGGTCGCCTGTTACTTGTTATCGTATTTATACAGAGAGTTCCTTAGCTCAGTATGCAGTGATATAGTACCTAATATCAAATTAAGCGTTAACGTGTTCAAAATACTACTTAAATTACATGAAAACTGTATTTTTTTAATTAAGGATTAACAGACTAGTGGTCGGTCTATGTTAACGGCGACCGCCTTGGTACTACCGCAGCTTCTATTTCTGCCCTCAAACAGTATGGTGTCAACATTACTGTGTTCCGGTTTAAAGGACATTCTAGGTAGTGTTATTACAAAGATAACGAAAGCACGTTTTGATGTTGTGAATATAGTCCTAATTAGCGCCTCCTTTTTATTAGAATTCACCTTAAGATGAAGTGAACGTCATACCTCATGTAAGAATCTCCCTTTCATACTTTTAAATTTAATTATAGCCAAGAACGAAACTTAACGAAGAACTTTTAATATTTTTAATCACGTTTCTTTCACGTATAATTAATTTTGTATATTATTTTTATTCGTTTGATTTGATCCAGTGATCAATTTAATATTGAATAACAACACATTACAATATTCGATGAAAATTTTAAAAAGTACTTGTTTCAAGTCGCTCTAAATATTTTTGCCACAAAACAGTAGATTCCTTATCTTTATAATATTAGCTTTAAATTTTAACCAATGGACTTCCGATTTAACTCAACTATGTAGAATAAACATAAATCACTAAATATAGTCAAAGATTATGATTATAATTATATAATGTTTTATTGGCATTATATAAATCATGACACGTAAATATTATACCTAAAAGTTAATAACGCTGATGTTAACTAATTATAAGAATTAAGTAATCGTATACACTCTCAGTGTAAATGAAATATAAATTAAGATAATATTTTAAATAGTGACGTTGGTCACAAAATAAATTTTCCTACATAGTATTCATAAGCACCTCTCTCATTTTTCTTACTACTGTAATTTGGAGCCTTATTTGTAATGTTCACGAAAGTTCTTGGAATACAGCTTAAGTTTAGAGGAAATTGGACTTGCCCTTTCTCAAATGGCTCCAACGACCTCTTTACAAACCTAGCTGAAAACTGTAATGATACTTCTAAAATTAGCTTAGAAATATGAAAGTTTAACACAATATAAAAAGGCATCCATTAAGCATGTATCCTTGTTTATTTCTTTATCCGTGTTACGTCATTATTCAAGTAAGGTCACATAAACTATAACAGACCAATGTCTGTTATAGTTTATGTAACAATAATTATGAAGACATACGTAACACGGACTTACTTGAATAATGAGACTTGACAATTCAAGTCTCATTATTCAAGTAAGGTCTCTATTACGCCCTTCAAACCGGAAGATAGTCATATTTGATAACTACTGTTTGTACAAGTAGTCTAAGTTAGTTAACAACTACTGCAATGATGATGAACTTAGACTATCTCTAGCAATAGAGGACAACTACCAGTTGATAAGTGGACGCAGTTCAGATAGATCTGTAGATCTTTGGCTATATCCAGTACTGGGCATCTTCTGGCTAATAATAGGTTGATTCCAGAAAAGGCATCTAATAAAAAAAATCCTGTTAGATTTCGCAATATACAAACACCAGTCTTTACGAGATATGAAAAGCATTGTTTACGAAGTAAGTTTGCTCAAATAATCCCAATGTCTCGGTGGCAACGCGCCAGAGTTAGACATGATTTGACAAAAGTTACACCATTATTGTCCAAACTTTAAAATGAGACCCATAAATTTAACCAGTGTGTTAAGTTCGTTGACATCCTTTCATATAATTTTTTTTATTCCATTTTCATTTTATTTTTACCCTGCGTTGAAAGAGAGATATAATTATTCATAACGAAAATATATATGTGTAAGGCTAGAGGTATCTATGTGTATTTGTAAATTTAACAATGTAAATTCAAATAATAATTTAGTTATAATTATATGGACAAAGTTTGCAACAGTAAATGTGGAATATTCGCCAGTAAAAATAATCACGTAAACTAAGTAAATTAAAAAAATGTACACAGGTCTTAATTAATGAGTTAGTTGACGTTATTGACAAGGATTCTAAATATTATTTATTGTTTAGTCTTATCAATAATAGACTTCTCAACATGTTTTTAAACTTAGTTTTAAAAGAGAATATATCTGCAACAGTAAATAGAGTTACGTATTCGTGGCATTCTTGACATTCATTGGACAGGTAGTAAAAGCAAAATGGTTCTTAGTGCTTCTGTTCGAGCTTCCTGTTGATGTTGCTACGGCTATTACAAAATATAAATTGGACCACAGCTATATTTGGTCCGTAGGGCACCTGTGGTATGACTTCATACTCAATCTATTTTGGTTTCGATGCACGTACGGTAATGTCAACAATTTCTAACAGCCACGTTAAATACCACCGGACACATTTTACATAACTTTACGAATCAAATATACGTCCATTAGGAACTGTCTACAATTCTCCAAGAGACTACTTCATAGAAATTAGGAACATTTCAAATAATTAACCTGATTAAATCTGGCAGACTTTGTCCTATACATATCCTGTTTTATGAGTTGATACGGCTATTTATACTTTAAGATTCAATATTAATCAATGCCGTAATTGAAAACATTGGTATTAATCTTCAAAAAGATCAATTAAAAGTCGTTAGGTATTGAACACTTTAAATTGTGAAAGTCAAAGGGAATTGTGCTAACGGGACGGGATAAATTGACTTTTGAATTTATAATGACTTCGAATCGATGTTAAAGATTGAAGTACTAGCTGGATATAGAACAACTTAACAACGGCCTTATAAGCAGTACATCCGGATACAATTTTACGTTATTCAAAATTAATTCACTGGTGGTAAGTATCTGTTGCCAGGGACGATCTAAGTAATTTCTTCTACCACAGCTTAAATTACAGTTTTGCGGAAACATTCTTCTCAGATTGTCGCTTCTTGCAAAAACATTATTTTCCATTTTTAATCTGATTCGTCATAAGTAATGCCTTCTGCTTTTTCTAGTATAATTACTGTTGCATATTCCGCAATATCTCTCGCGAGGCTAATCAGACAAGCAGCTGTCTGAATATCTATCCACTTCTGAATTTTCATCGTCAGAAATTTCTCCTGCGATTCATCCGAGTTCAACATCATCCCAGTCCAAATTCCGGTGTAAAAGGCTTCGAGAAACCAATTATTTTTATTACATCACGGTACCCACATTAAAATCAAAGTTTTTTATAATTATTACGATAACGTCACTATGTATGAACTCTCTTACTATACTCTTATCTTATTTTTAAATTTGATTTATATTTCCTGCTAGAAGCTAATTGCTTGCCAAGAAATATTTAAATGACTTGAATCGTTTTAATGTCAAATATATCGAAATACATTAAGATCATTAAAAAAATATTGTAAAAGTAGTGACCATGGCCAAACCAAGGGCCAACACATAAAATGCTGAAAAAAAAATCTGGGCATAGATATATATTTTTTTTCAGACTTCTATATGTTCCCACTACAGGGTCTCGGCTTTCTCTCCTAATGAGAAAGTATTTGGCATTAATTCACCACGCTGGCCAAGTGCGGGTTGGCGGATAAAGCCTGTGATATTTAATTTCTTAAAGCGCACTTTACTCAGAAAAAGTCATTGGTGTGCACCGGATTAAATCCCGCGACCTCCGAATCGGTGGCCGAGGTCCCAAACCACTCGGCTATCACGGCTATCTAATTTTCATAATCTGTTTTAATTACAGAATCATCAAAAAATATATATTTTTTTATTTTTCTATCCTTCCAATAACCCAATGTCTCATTATATGACAAATACTTTAAGAATGACAATTATTTATAAAATAGGCAAATAGAAACATCTACTCATCATAATCCACTCTGTCAACGATTGTAATAATTATGGTATTTCCTATAGTGACTCACCTTTAACAGAAAAATTAATAAGCTGTATTAATTTACTAGACTAGAACAGTATTCTGTAATATATGATATCATACCATACAGTGTTATAGTTCTATAATTTTGAATATTGTCTTGAATTGAAGACAATTGATAGATTTAGTTTATTAATAGTGATTTAACACATGATCTCTATTTAATTATTGTACCATCTAATCTAGCTCTCACATGTTAACATAGGAATAGCAATTTGTATCAGGATGGAACTATTCTGATATAACTTCCTTCTCGAAAATTGCTTTTTTATAAATTTAATGGTCAATACTAAATCAAACTTTCATTTATATAAAGCGGGAGCTGAGAAATACTTTAAATTTCAATGTGAAATAAAAATATGAAAGGTTTGTGGGAAATGGATCGTTTAAATTTCTAAGTCATAAATTTTAAAATTTATGAACGGAATATTTTATTTCACGCCGCGAAACCTTTTTGTTTTGAATGGTACACAAAAAAGGCGGAAGCGAAACCGTCCTTTTGAATGCCTCAAGAAAATGTGCCAACGAACTTTATTCAATAAATTCTCTTCTGTCTATCGCATGAGCCGATAAATTGATTTGTTACAAGAAGTAAATCAGTAATTTTTTTCCACTTTCATTGTAATTCGGAACATGGAACTGAAATATATTGCAAATATTGTTCCGAGATATAGCCAAAATTTTTGATAGTGCTATTGATAAACATTTGGACCAGAATAGCAAAAGATCGACACCAGTGGAAACAGATTGAGGAGGCCTATGCCATAAGGCAAACAGAAAAAACAGAAACTTAAATGAGGAATATATTTATTAAGAACCATAGTGAAAATATTCTGAATAAAGGCTATTTCATTTTATTTATATATTGATAAACATTTATGATTATCGACTAGGTCTATATATTTAAAGGCCAAAAGAGCATGTCGCAAGAATCTAATAGCGAAAGACTCGCTGACGGTCCAAAAAGATCTAAAACAAAAAGGCGATAAAATTCTCTTAAACCCCATGCTTTCTTGAAAGTAAAACTTTAAAACTTGACGTTTGGAAAGTTACTTGCTTATATCTAACAATAAAGGCTTAAATTATAAGTAAAATGAAATGCACAGTTAAGAAACTATAATAATAGATTACATTCCGATAATTGAAATCATTCAATTATCAGTTTCCACACAGCGAATCCCTCAAAGCATCAACCAATTATACCAGGAAATCATTTTGATGGGCCAGAGTTTAATAAATGAATACCGGTATACTGTTCCTTATTAAAAAAAAATATTTCTTTAAATGTTTTAAATATGTCTCTCATATGAAAAACATCGTTCTGAACTGACTTTTTCCAAATTACCTACCATTTGAGTAGGTAATTTGAATTTTATGACCCGTCTTAAGCAATATAGATCTAAGTTTTTAGTTAGTTCGTAGAATTATTTTCCGAAATAAGAAATCTTTATATCTGCGACAAAACAAATGTTAATGAGACACAATACTTTGTTATTCATTCTTTATCCTTGAACTGAGCCGAGTACAATGCCGGCGCTCGATAAAAACGTAAAGCGCTATTCGAATTCATTACTACAACGAATAGATATATTTTTTACATTACACAAAATTAACCAGGTTTAGGCAGACCTTGGGTTCTAGATAAAAAATTAACTTAAAAAAATACTGTAGGTTTTATCTCCAAACATGTTAAATTTATAACTTTTCAAAAGTATTTATTTCTTCTTATAATACTTCCGAAATGAAGTACAAAAACTTATTGAAGATTGGAATATTAATGCTTTAAAAAATGTAATATTAATCTTATTGTAAACCATAAATGTTGTATTTGCTGTTTTATGTAACGACAAAACTTAAACACATGTTTCTATAATAACAAGCTAACTCTCAGTGGATTGTTTATCTGTTAGCTACAGATAATGTTCTACTGTCTTCATTAGCAGGTCAATTGAATGACGACAACAGCGAACATATGGTACGTAAACCTTGATTATGGCGACCGATACTACATGTATTGCAATCTTAAATAAAATATAGTACACAATATACATGATATTGTTGTATATAAACACATTCAATAATTATTCCGTTCATTATGTCGTTGGCTTCTGTATTCTAGAGATAATAGTTAACGTTTTTTCCGAGTTGATTTGATGTGTATTTATTGTTGAAATCCTTTAATAACGAAAAAACTATTGTTGAATATCTCATAAACATACATTTTAGCTAGATATAATACAAATGTAATATTTGTTAAAGTAAAATAAAGCCATAGAGATATCATCTTCTTTATAAAACTGGTGTTAAATGAAGTACAGATTTTTCTTAAATTTACGTTACCGTCTTTTCTATCCAATTTTGTATTATTATCATATATACTTAACCTCGTGAAATTATGCTCTTAATTAGCAATATGTTTACATCAACTTCTTTATGTACTCCTATAATGAATGTGTTATGCTAGACACAACGCTGTAAAGCGTTTTGCTAATACTTTATACATTACTCTGAACGAATTATTTTTATTAATCTAATCCTATGAAATCACCACAGTACATTATGGTGATTTGAAAAGAATTAGTTTTCATACGTTAATTAAAATTATTAAAAGCCATTTAAAGGTTTCGTTTCTACAAGTATTTGTCCTAAATCTATTGACCAAGTAGACTATGCATTTATATATGAACTTCTCACATGAATCTATGCAGTATTTACAATAGTATGCACATATGTACATATATGTACTGTACACATGGCGAGGGTTTATTTCGGGCTTGTTTTAGCTTCCTGTAGTTATGACACGTGCTCTGTTTGTTTACTGAAAGCAACCGTACTGTGTGATCGTTAACTAAATAGAATAAACATTAAATACTCATACATTCATCTCCAAGCTTGTATGAGCTGAACAGTTGAGAGATTATAAAATATTGAAATATTTTTCGCTTGTGAACAAAGTAAAAGCATAAATCCCAATCCTCTTACATAGCATTTTCTTTTTACACTGCGGGACCACTTTAAATCAGTAAATATTGCGGAGTAGTTTAAATATATCGTAGTAGACTTATTATGTATAATATATTGACATACAGTAATTTCGATTAAGACTGCCATTTGCTTATCTATAAGGAAAAATATTATTAATAACAGCTAAAGTTTCCTCATTAGTTCAAACTTAACGTCATTTACATGGTTTTAATACATGAACATAATCCCTCTGACGTTGCTCTGTATATTTATTAAATCGCTTTGTGTCTAACCATAGATAAACTTGATTTGACTTTGATTAATAAACTGAAAAGCCTTCTAATATTTTTCAAAAAGGTAAATAATATACAAACCTTTTCCATAAACGAAAACATTATATACTTGCCTAATTATTGATTTAAGTTACACTTTACATCGTCAGCTATAAAGACAGTGAATATAATTAAAATAATGACTTATAACACAGTTTCTTTTTCGTTTTTTACTTATTTTATGTTTATAAATGAGTAGATAAAAGGAAATATTTTACTATATTCTTAATCTGCTTCCATGACGTTGTTCCAATGGCGACAGGCAAAGCTCTGTGTTATTATGAAAATTCTCCTTTTATTCCCAACTATAAAATTAGGCTTCTGAAAATCGCTTCACAAAATGCACCACTTTAATTTATTCCAACAACGTCAAAGCTATTACTACATTTTTTAATTTATGTATGAAAATGTTTGTCCTTTGTTCACTATGCGGAAACTATTTATAGGTGTTTTGTTACTCTTTGTACGCCATTTTGAGATCGCTGAATATTACATTTAGTAACCAACATCATTTAAATTTTTCATTTAATAATTATCATTTTAAATTACGATTTAAAATAGCTTTAATAAATTTGTGAACTTTATTGTTCGTACTTTGTAACAAATTCAGAAATTAACTTTCTGCTTAGTAAGAAAATTTGGCGATTAACTAAATTAAGTATTTATGTTTAAAGTTAGTGATAACTTGTGAAACAGAATGGCAGACTAAATTTCTACTGCAATATATTTTTAATATAAAGGTATTTATTAAATATAAAACAAGAAGAATTTGACAATCGATTAATAATTATCATTATCGACTGCTAGATATTGGCATTCCGTAAATTTCTAAACCGACACATCATCTGCTCTCGCGGCATATAGACATTTCCGATAATTGACTAATTAATTACAATTACTAATTATCGTTTGTACACTAAAATTAATAACAAACAGAACATCATTACTACATTCTCAATTTCGATTACAAATTAAAGTAATATATATAATCTTTATTACAGTCAGTTTGTCTATTGTTGAAAATACAAAGTGCCCAAACGATTTTTACAACCGGGCCAATATTGCATAGTTCCAATGATCTCCTAAGCCGTGATAGCCGAGTGGTTTGTGACCTCGTCCTCCGATTCGGATCAGCCAACCCGCACCTGGCCAGCGTGGTGGATAAAGGCCAAATACTCTCTCATTATGAGAGAAGGCCGAGTTTTGCTTTGAGGCCTGCTTACAAGATACAGAAGGCTAAAAAAATTGATCTGCGATTTTCACCAGGTCTTTGATCTACCTGGCAGACACATATATTATTAAACCCAGTCTGCTCTTATTAAAGCTTGATCTCATTTTAAGGATGTTTTTACTCCATCAATTAACACTTCAATTAACTAACCTGCAGCTCTTTCTAAGCAAGCTTTATTCGCTCTAAGTAGAGAAACACATTACCATCTCCATATCTCTCTGGTGAAGTAAATTACAACACTGTGCAAATAAAGTTGTACGTAATTATTAGTCACGTTAAGTTATTGTAAGTTTAAACTTCATTTAACTTTACTGCATAACCTCATTCTTTTGGTCGTAACACAAAAAAGGCGGACACGAGCCGCTGCAGTTTATTAACGCCAAGCGCGAAGTGCCGACCGTATTATTTAAAAATTATGAATAAACGATTTATGGACTAAGAATTAAATTAAAGAGACATTCAACTAATGTCAGCTATAATTTACTTTTAATAACTACCTTTTCAACATTTGCGTTCAGTACAAACGCATTTAAAAAACGTATAGAACAAATTTCAATTAGAAGCGTTAAAGTTGAAATGAATTAAAATAGTTGAAGCAATTCCAGATTTTCATTCTAGAAAATTATGAGATAATTTTTATTGCTGGCACTTGCTATTTAAATTTTATACGCGCTTTATCTTATACATAAAATACTTTTGATTAGAACAGAATTATTTCTGAACTCACAACGATTTTTTCTTTTATACTAGTACTTAGTTACTATTCGGTTTAATAGAAGGCTTGTTGATCAAAATTTGAAGATTGGTACTATTTTTGACATGATTTTTATTATAGTTGTATATATTTGCACTTGAAAACAACTCTGTCTGATTAAAAGATAAAATGTAAGTTATGTATTATATAAATGTAATATACATTAATCAAAAGCAACTTCATGATCTCATTTGTGTCTAAAATTTCCTTGACTCAATCTTTGTATCTAAAGACAAAAATTTAAGTTGACCACTAATATTTTTTTTTTGCTGGATTAGTTCTATACATGAGTAATATTGTTTTTCAACCTGGTTAAAAATATAATATGTAACCGTCTAGAACTCACCGACCTATTTTAGCTCAATCTATTCTTTTCTTACTATAGCTAACAGGTATTATTGTATTAATCTCTTCAGCTCATCAATATTATCATTATATTTACGTTTATTCGCTTCTGCAATATATCATAACAAACTTATATCTAACTTGGATCGGTCAGTGATAGGTACTTAGATGGTTAAAACATTCACGCGTAAGGTTAACCGGTAGCAAGTTATAGCTTATGGCACTGATGACTAATATAACCTCGGAATCACAAATAAATTTAATTTGTTTATAGATATAACAAATGTTATAACAAATTGTTGATAGTATTTAGATATATCAACGATGTTAAAAGTATTTGTAATTATTTATCTATATCATGTTATGTACTTCATATTTTCCTTTACGGATTCTCTTAATATTTATACACAAATATTTGTATTTCGATGTGAACAAAAATTACTTATTTTTATCTTAAATTAACGTTCCAACTTCCACAAAACCTGTACACATTCCAGACAGGATGCAACGCTAGCCTTTCCTCAATTTAAATGATAACCTCGTTTGATTTAATTAGAATTGTTTAGGCATAGCTCAAGTCAGTTAGTTGTAACTTTGTAATCACTTTAAGTAATCTCAAATGTACACGACATGCTTCGCAGACTTGCTAATTCATTCCGACCTTGACGGCTATTCACTCCTACACTAGTAACCGACGACAACGCTACATCAGTCACAATACTGTTAACTAGTTAACTCTCGTTGACCATGATCATCTTGATTTTACAAACAATATCGCTAATACTCTGGATATTTAATTTTAAATCTGAACGTATTTTAACCGACTTCGAAAACGCAGAAAATTTCTTTTAGAAGATTCATCCATATCTTTAACAAAGGATTTTTAATAATTTTTCTTTGTTAAAGTGGCTGTACATAATCTTCGAAAACTTTGAAATATCTTAAACTATAATGACGGTAAAGATGAACATTCATAAATGTTGAAACGTTGTGAGATTCCTCAAAATTTTCCGACACACGTATTTTAGTGCCGGGAATAGTGTAACTGTCTTTGTCTACAAGGTTCTTTTTATCATCTACAGAAAGAAATGACGTATTAATATTCATTATACCTCTGTTGGTTTTTAATTACTGTTTTTATTACAATATGTTTAGTCTCAAAATATCATTCAGCTTGGTGTAAATCCGTACAGGCTACAGAGAAAAATATGTAAAACGTTGTTTGTGTGAAGAAAATACAAACTTTTTCAAGACTAAGCCTCTAAACTTCAAATTGTAAAGTTTAGCAAGGAAGTGGTCGTTTGATGGAAAAGTTAAAATGTATATCCAACCATCAAATGACACCCAATTTATTGCACAAAAAACATGAAAGTGGATTTTTTTATTTGTTTATTACATTTCGTATAACCATGTCATAAAAAATATAATAAAAAAATTTTATACATTAAGGAAAACAATTTGTCGAATTAAGTTACTTAGTACAATATATTTGTTGCTTCTAAGTACTTTTGAACTTTCGTCAAAGTAGATTGGAAATTAATTAAACCTGATATTAGAGTCCTTCTATTGATGTTTTATAATATATAGATACTATTTATAATTTATAACTCTAAATCCTTAACGTTATATTGCGATCTTTTGTAAATTAATAGGTCAACCTATCTGATAAATTCAAGCGTAACTTCAAACAAAAGCTAAAGAAAAAGTCAACTCTCTTCTTCATTAAACTTCTGTTTATACTTTCGTCGCTGCCTTGCAATCCTTTACAATGAGTACGTTAATTAAATTTTGAATAAGAGCCGCCTTCGAAATGTTTGATAATTTACGTTAGTCATTTAATTTTGGACCGAAAGCTTCATTCACTTCTCATCTAAAATTTTCTTAAGAAATGTCACTCATAAAACAGTTTGAGATATATTCGATTAAAATACATAAAATTGGTGTGAATTATTTACACAATAATGTTTTTGAATTACGTTATTTTTCGTACTAATAATGGACTCTAGCTTTAGATTAAGGTATTCTGGATATAATTTCGTCGTAGTGGGGGTTAAAATATTTTTTATATTAAAACTTATAGAAACGTAGATCATGTTGAAGTCGTCTAGAGAAGCTAGAGTTGCGTGATATACCGAATCCATTACAATTGAAACCAAACTAGATTTAAAAAGTAAATGCTAATCCGTTTAATCTAGTATAAAAACGAGAAGGGTTAAATTAGTTTGCGGATTAAATTTTCCTTCCGAACGGGAACTATTAACTCTTACTAATGAATATGAACGCCTCCTCGTACTGTTTGTTTTGCTTCGCCTCTCGCGCAGTGTGGACAGACTGCATACTGTTTGAGTTGCTCCTATGCGATCATTATTAACGACACTTAATTGGCGAAAATATTAAAGCTAGAACTAATTTTAACATCACATATAATAATCAGTAAAATCAGAATCAGCCATAATTTGAACAGCATGAAAAAAAATTTTTTTTTACAACCTATTGAATGTTCCCTCTGTTGAGACACGGGGCCTTCTCTTCTAATAAAGAGAGTTTTGGCCATAATCCACCACGCTGGCCAAGTGCGGGTTGGCGGATATAACCTATGATACTGAAATAAAGCGCACATAACTCAGTAAAGTCATCGGTGCGTGCCGGATTCAATCCCGCGACCTCCGAATCGGAGGCAGAGGTCCCAAACCACTCGGCTATCACGGCTTCAATAAACAATAAATTACTGTTTAAATAAACTTTAAAGTTAGGTTATAGATAGATTTAATCATGTATTTAACGAAATGGTTATCGTATCAATTTACATTGAATAAATTTACGTCACTTTACGTGTGGTGTCGGTGTATTGTTTCGCATTAACTGATACCAATAGCACCGGTCGACTAATGCAATTATACGCAAATCGTTGCCATGTGTTGAAGTAACAAATATTTATATTACATTCTTTACATATACATATGTAAGTTAGTACTTGACAATTACATTGTATCAACTATTATTCTCATCATATATTTTCAATCGTATTTGTCTCGACTACCTGGTCATCCACTTGATGAAGTGACCCATTTTATTAGGCGCCTCCACTCCTCTCTAATAACCGATATTTATAGTTAATTAATTAACGACAGTAAAACTAGCAGTTTCAATAACTGAAAAACGTTTAATAATAAGGTAGGAGGCTTTATTGACGAAAGTTACTTAGTATTGTAAGGAATAAAAATATCTCATACTGGAGCTCAGTAAGTAAACCAAATATTTGTAGAAAACGTCTTATACTAATTGTATCTCAAATTCTGTCGCATTCAAGTTGTTCCTTCTTAACAGAAATTTTGCTGTAATAGCCAATTATGAAAAACTGACACGAATTAGACAGAACAACTCTTGTAGGACTGAACCCTCGCTGCCTATATTCATTATGTTTCAAAATCATGCATTCATCATCATTTCAATGTATCGCTATCCACTACTAAACAAAGTTATTAGTATATTTTTTTTAACAATTTCATTCATACTTCGTGTCGTGAATTATTGATATGACACCAATAAAGTAACGTCCAATTTAATGACTTTTTATAGCCCGTAAAAATCGTTACATCCGTTGTGCTTATATAAAATTTGTACAGACCATGTCCATCGCAGTTTATAGAACATTTAGCGAAGCAATTTTTTTTTCAATTCCAAAGCGCTATAAACTGTTCGAGGCTTCAACAACAGTAATTACTACGGACCAGTTTAAGCAGAATGCATCGCTAAAAGCACACCATTCTGTATTTATTACAGTCTAACTTACTAATAAATATGAAACTGCTTCAAAGAATGCTGTGAGAATTTTTCGTATAAATTTATATGTGTCATTTATTTATTACATAACAAAGCGAGGGATAACTAATGGTAATAATAAATCAGCCTTTAAAATATAGTGGTTTAAAAGCTTAAAGGCACAAGGTACTAATACTCGATACTCCAGTAATATTATAACGGGAGCTGTTTCAGAACCGAACATTGGTTTTTATACTATTTAGCGTTCCTATTTACTGCAGTGCGTGGAACATATTAGCAGTAGAAGACATAAGCTGACATAGAATCATGTTCCGCTGTTGGTTTCAGCCAAATATAGATATCTCTCTCTATCTCTATCTTAATATAGAGTTCTCCCTATTATCAGAGATAATTTGGAAAGGTTAGTGCTAAGGTAAAGTGCTTATCAGCACCGATGGATTCTGTAGGACATTCCGTAGCCGTTCCTAACGTATTGGATTAGACTACCGATGGGGATTTAGCATGTATTAATCGCATATAACTCTTCTCTTAGACGCTGTGTATCTTTCCAAGATTTCCTTCTACGAAATATCTCTCAAACTCAAAACTGAAATTCTTTTATTCAAATTAGACTTTATAATAGCACTTTTCAAATGTCAAATATACATAAAAGACAGCTCTCAAAATGCCCGTCTTTCACCACTTGCTAGATGTTTTCGCTGAGAAGAAGAAGTGGCGCAACAACTTCACAGCAACGCATGTCTGTCTCTTTAGTTTGAAGAACCTGTTATTTATAAATATAGAATCATCTGTTGGAGATATAGGAGCAGTTCAATTCCAATTGGTTTTATTCTCTAAGTAATCCGCGACTCTAGTAAGCTTTTTACAAAAAGGCAAAGTCATGTCGGGTCAATTCTCAAATTGCCCCACTCCAAACAACGAATTGCCTCCCTGTGGGGCGTACGACCCACGTTGTGAAACACTGGTATAGAAAAATTTAACTAGCGTGATATTATGGGCTATTGTATTACCTAAGAGATCGTCTACTTAAAGTTCGGCAAGATCCCCCAGGTATTACTACTGTCTATAGGCGACAGTGATCACCCTCCATCAGGTAAACTGTTTGCTCATTTGCCCACATTCGTTAATTTTTTGATAAAAATGTTGTATCGTACGTATTACTTTTAACGCCGAGCCTGTATCAGAAGATGTAATGGAAACTCTGTTTACTTCACACAGCGTTTAACTTTGTAACAGGAATACTTTCAGGTGGCGACGGCTTCGGGAGTAACGGCAAGTAATGAACAATTAAGCTAAGTAAATAACTCTCGCCCGGTCTCTGAACGTTACTAAATTAATCTCGTTACAAGTTTTCAAGTGAGTTGCCCGGAGAGAATTTTGAGATCACTTTAACTGATATTTAATTTTAAACCTTTCATATTTTCCAAAACAATATCTAAATGAAATAGAGTGAAAACTTTTGTTATACACTCATTTTATATTAACTGTATTCTTGTTCTTCTTAAAAGCACTAACAATCATCATCATTACTGGATGCGCTTAATATTATAATAGTATGAGACAACGTTCAATGGAAGGTTACTATAAGATCTGACAATGTGAGATTTCATAAATAATAAGAGTTAAAAATAAAATTTAATGCACCATTAAATCTCACAAAACACAGTATCTATACTAAATGATTACAATTGTTTATAAATAGGTTATTAATTACTCATTTTGCTTAAAGTCGGAATACATGTTTTAGGAATATTATGTAATGTATTATTTGTACATGAACTCACATAATACTGAGTTTGGTTTTGTAAAACATTACCGCTGAACTAATAGCAAAGGACAATTGAAACATCTTTCAAAACACAAGCTGATCCTTAACCTTTCATTCGACTTGTCGTTCTACTATCTGAAATAGAAGGATTCCGTTCCCTTTTCTTATATAACAGGAATAATGAGCAAAACCTTAGAAGCTCGCCTTTGATATTAAATGTCGTTAACCGCGGCAAAGCCAAGTTCACGAAATTCATGCTGAAAACATCTACCAGTCTTCATAACTCATATTTACAAAGAGTTTAATTTAATGAAGGTACTTTAACATGACACCACAATAGAATAGCTACATACTTCTCTTACTCACATCGGCTTTTCTGAATTTCTTTATATAAAATATAAACTTTTAAAACAAACCCGATTAATAAAAATGTAACAAAACATTTATTTCTTGAATGATAGTAGAGAAATTAAAATTTATATTATTTATTTTCCTGTAGCATTTTTTCAGCCTTCTACATGTTCCTACTGCAGGGACTCGGTCTTCTTTTATAATAAGAGAGTATTTGGCCTGGATTAAGGCCAAATATTAGCCCGCGCTGGCCAAGTGTGAGTTGGCGGATAAAGGCAGTGATATTTAATTTCACAAAACGCACATAACTCATAAAAGTCATCAGTGCGCACTGGATTCCATCCCGCGACCTCCGGATCGGAGACCGAGGTCCCTCTGACATATTTATATATTTTTTAAAACTACGAAGGGTAGAGCAGAGTGTTCACAGGGCGATAGTCTTTAACATTATTTATGTATATGGAT
>DWHU01000473.1:0-18652 GCA_018247975.1 Parides photinus | reverse complement strand
AAAGAGTACAAAAGAAATTCCTGAAATACCTCTGTTACAACGATGGAAAGACTAAAAGATTGACAAACTATAAAGACGGACTATTACATTATAAAATGATGTCATTAGCTAACCGATGAACACTGTTGGACTTGAGCTTACTACACAAAATTGTCAACGGCAACTTGAATTCGACGGAACTTTTGAGTAGTCTCATTCGTCATTCCTAGACCAAATTCTAGGAAAAATAACTACATCCCAAAACTAATTTCTGCAGAACGAATACTGGAGTAACTGCTCCAATTAACAGAATCCTCAAACATTATAATGTTATAACACAATATCAAAATTAGTGGACATATACATAACGATACAATTCAAGCCTTCAAAGACAAAATAAAAAAATATTTTTTACTGTAACTTAACAATATGTAAATGGTCAATATTGATTTATGCTAAAGTCGATTTATTATGTTATGTTTTTTTATATAAATTCATTTTCGCTTCACAGGTTGAGTTAGCCTATATGTATGATATGTATTAAAATTCTTATACTATTATACAATCTGAATGTTTTTGTGTATTAAGTACATGTCATATTGGCTTCCTATTAAATAAATAAACATTTTTAGTACATCATATAGATTTCTTCCGTTTGACAAATATTTTATCACATATATAATACTTTATTTTGTTGGCAATAAGCATATATATCCAGGACGTATGGTAAACTCTACATTGCCTTTTGCCTTAAGGTATATGATGTCGAGTGTGACTGCACCGGTTTGTCTGTCGAGAATACTACCAAGTAGAGTTTCTATCGATATTTCAACAACAGAATATCTATTGAAAAGAATTAAGAAATTACTGGTGGGTAGGTCACTGTTTTCAGAATCAGTCTAGGTACTACTGCAGTTCCTATTGCACCTGGAAGCAAGTGTGCAAACATTACTGTGTAGCTAGTGAAATTACTGGGTAATGAGATTTAACATTGTATGTCTCGAGACGATTGCAATGGTGCTTGTGTATACCATACAAACTTGTGCCACATTATTATGGACATCTTGCTGTTTCTTTGAATAATAAAACTACAGCTTCAATTTTTTAGCTCACTGTATGTTTCCACTGCCACTCAGGACCTTCTCTCATAATGAGAGAGCATCTGTCCAAGTGCGAGTTGGAGGATTAAGCCAGTGATATTTAATTTGTTAAAGCGTAAATAACTCGGAAAAGCTACAAAGAAACAAACAGAAAAAAACTTCAGCTTAAAAAACTCATTTACATTGAATAATATTATTTTCGAATTGATCAATCAATCAATCAAAAAAAATCAATCCAATCAATGTGATAAAAATTATATTAAGTTATGCGAAGAGATTTTTTTTTTGTTGTCCTCACGACTCCTCTGCCACTGGGCAGTCCTTAAATCCCATTTATTTGTATTTCCATTGATTGTACCTCTTCCTTCCTTCTCTTTCGCCATTCCTTTGTTTATTTCTACCTTCTTACACCATTCCACTTCTCTTTACTTTATCTGTCCCATTCCTATATACTTATTCCTTTCCCGCTTCTACCATTTCCTATTGAATGCGAAGAGATTGGATCTGTATGAGGATAGCTATCAATCTTATGGGATTACCAGTTCTTAGTACAGATTGTGAGAAAGACGTGACAGCGATAAGGACATAATAAAGATATATATTATATCTAAAGATATATACGTAAGTAATTTGGATTAAATCAGACGTACAGCAAGCAAGATTTGACGGATAAAACTATTAAAAAACAATATATTGATTTTAATAAACATCTAGCCCAGTATTTTTTCTAACCTTTTTGGTACCATGCCCCACCTTAGACTTTTCCAATTTTTTGTTCTCTCTCCCTCCGTGTAAATACATAATTTTTTATACAAAAAATTCAATCAAATTTGCTTTTTTCTTTAAATTTGGCACAGAAATCTAGTCAGGATCGAAAGGGCTTAATAAACATATCACAAAAAAAATGGCCCTGTGGGGTTGTGTACCCTCATTGGGTAACAGTGGTTTAGACCTTGGAATACCATACATTCTGGTGGTAAGTTTACCGACTTTTAATGATCAAATAGAGACCACTTCCACTTATGCTAGAGCAGTTGTGATTGATAAAGAACCATATACATTAACTGGTCTATCAAAGAACAGCGCTATAAAGTTTTCTTGTCTATGCAACTCTGGTCTCTGGTAACCATTGTAAAAATAAACAGTACAGATAATTTCAATTTATGCCTTTACATTCAAAAGCAACATGAATAATCCAGTACAAGTACAAGATAAATTGAGTATGTAATAGTAAACATTATCTTAAGTAACGGTTATCTGTTAATCAGTTACGTGCTTGACATTCGAGCAGTTCTCTATGATAAGATAGTTACCGGAATTCTTTAAATCAATGTCAGCCTTTTGAAGATGAAGAACTCGTGGTGTACTTTATCAAAAGATAATCCATTATACAGTATGATTGGTAACAGGCGTAAAAGCTTTAAATGTGTGAATATATAGCTCATTTCCTATCACTTTATAATTCAAACTGTACAAAAATCAATTGTTTCAAAGATATAACATAATACAGTGCCTTTTTTATAAATTTTAGTCATTTTTGTTTTGATATTTAACAAATTATTCAAAACCACAAAGAGTAAAGACACTGACTTTATGTTGTTGAAAATTTACAATGACATTGCTGCTTCAAAATAAAAGAGCCACAGCGTTAACAATCCTCATTTTGCAGGAGAGCCAGTTTAACGTTTGCAAAATAATTTTTCATCTTTTTCTTTATTATTTTAAATCTAATAAACAAGTGTTACATGCTATTAAAAAGATATTTTTATTCTCCTTTTAATGATTTAAATTTGTTGTGTAATTAAAATATGGATTATTGCTATAAAAAGGATTTTGAAGTTTTTTATTTGTGAACCTTTTGTTTTGAAGCAGCGATATATATACATTCAATGGTGTAAAGCTTTTATACCTAACAACAAACATGCTGTATATAACATTGTGGATTTTTAAATGATAACCATGATATAATCATTATCAGGCGGCAGGTCTCTGTTGCCGGAAACCGTCTAGGTATCAAAGCAGTTCTTATTTCCAATGCTGTTACAGTTTGAAGGGTGTTGTTGTTGGTATAATTAAAGAGGAATTATGAGATTTTACTATGTTGTCTCAGGGCAACGAAGATATGCTCATTGTAGTGCAGCACAGAACCAGCAGCTCTCCCTGGTCTCATAAAAAAACTTATTGAATGGAGACTATAAGTCTTCTACAAATTAACAGAGTATCTTCTTCTTTGTCGTCTTCATTACTGAAGGTCGTGTTCCTGAAAGGTTCTCGACGCTGTGTTCATTATATCCTTCCATTTCCTTCGGTTAGTTGCTTCTTTCAAAACCACTGTTATGGGGAGACCCGTTACAGCCGTGATCTGGTCCACACCAGCGGCTTGGTGTTCTGCCACGAGGTCTTTTCCCTTCGACCTTGCCTACGACCATCAGCTTGTCTAGATTATCTGGTTCGCGGCGAGCGATGTGACCAAAGTAAACGAGAATTCTCCAGTAGCATGTCACTCACATATAACAGAGTATAAGCATCAGGAATGAGAAAATCTCTGTAAGAGCAAAGAACTTCGATAGTTCAGGGGATTGTGCTGAAATGGTAAATAATGTGAGCGGAGATCACTGATGAGACAGAAAGGTGATCATAAGGGAATGGATTTAGTTGCCATTATATCAGCAGATATACATCCAACCTTGGTCAAGTTTGTCTGTGTGACATTGGCCTCGACTTATATTTGGATACCTTGTACAACAATTTATATCACTACACTACCACAATATTATTGATAATCCAGATAAGCATTCAGTTGTTGTTTTATAAATAACCCATGTAGTCAATATAATAATTTCGATTATAAGCTATATCAAGAAAATTCCTTATGAACTTACTTTATTGATTCTATTAACTTTTAGTAAATTTTTTTAAATTGTCATGTGATATGGGAGATTAGCTTAAGACCGTAAAACTACACCACATCAACACATGTACAGGCTGATGAATAAAACAATACAAGTGGCAATGTTAAATATTAAGTAAGGACATGACCTAAATATTTAGTCGCTTTAAACAACTGGCTGTAAATCTTTGTTCTTAAAGTTTTCTATGTATAGAGATTAATATAATAAATAGAGGGTGAGGGTAGAATTGTATCTTTGCATTCTAGTTTATGTGGAAGAGAATAAGATGAAAAAGTTATAGAGTCAAGGAATGAGTAGAGATAGATGAGAGAGAAGGAAGAAAAAGAAGAGAGGAGAGAAACAATAGAGAAAGTGGAGAGGACTAAAGATAGGAGGAAGAAATAGGAAATGAGGGAGAGAAGTGAGCCGCAGGAGAGCGTAGGAAGGTAGAAACAGAGAAGTGAAAAAGGGAGATAAGAGGTGATAGACGAGAAACGTTACAGAATATGAGTAAGCGATTAAAGAACAATTTTCTTTAGAGTAGTTCAATCGAGAGATATGTATAAAGAGAGAAGAGTATTTTTTTTACAACCCACAGAATGTTCCCACTGTTGGGACTCGGGGCCTTCTCTCCTAATGGAGATAGTTTTGACCATAATCCACCACGCTGGCCAAGTGCGGGTTGGCGGATAAAGCCAGTGATATTTAGTTTCTTAAAGCGCAAATAACTCAGAAAAGTCATCGGTGCGCAATCGGTGGCCGAGGTCCCAAACCACTCGGCTATCACGGCTGCAGAAAAGAGAATACCGTAAAGCGTATACAGTGAATTTCAACATATATCACTCTCCCCGTTCTTCATGTTATAACAAATGCATGTACTTGCTAAGAATCAGCTATGAGTTACTATACACAAATGTTTTTCCTCTAACTTTCTCACAACTTAAACCTTTCATAATGATGACTTTTATTTTACGCTTATTTGTTCAATAATATCCAATTAAAACCATTCCAAAAGAAGTTTCATTTCTACATACTGGTCGGAGCTGGTGATCAAGTTACTGGATAAATGAACAGAACAGACAATTGAATTGGTCAGATGCAACAATTTATGAACGCATCAGGTTATTAGCTGACCTAGAGATATTAATAAATAGTAAAGACAAGAGCTGTGGACACATCCGTTGATTAAGATGATAATGATCCCATTAATTTCATTAGCTAAATCTCTCTTCAAACCGAAATTCAGTAATATATGCACACACCTTGTCTATAGAAATAGAGAATGCGATGGTGTTTACCTGGACATTCACTGACAATACATATCGAGTAACAGTAATATTTTTAGATGTGATTTATATATATTCATGAACATTTTTAAATTGCATTCAAATCATTATTTAAACTTATTTTATATAAAAATAAAATAAATGAAGTGGGTTAGGATGTAGGTTAATACAATATTACTAGAACCACTTACCCGTCTAAGCTCTTGCAAGGCCTCACATTAGCGTACAGATCAAACTCCTTCCTCAGTGCCAAGTTAAGTGAACGGTAACCTTTACCCACTGGTGTCATCAGTGGACCCTTTAAACCAATCTTATTGGCATTTACAGAGTCTATCGCCTTCTGTGGGATACCGAATTTACCATCTGGACCCTGTAAAAGGATTTTTTTTAGAAGAACTGTAAAAATGTATAGTTTGTGTGATTTTTTTTTTTACATCCTACCGAATGTTCCCACTGTTGGGACTCGGGGCCTTCTCTCCTAATGGAGAGTTTTGGCCATAATCCACCACGCTGGCCAAGTGCGGGTTGGCGGATAAAGCCAGTGATATTTAATTTCTTAAAGCACACATAACTCAGAAAAGTCATCATAATGTATTTATCACAGTTATAAAATTACTTTTTACTGTTTTTTAGTAATTTATAAATTTGCTTCAAATAAGTAAACAGTATTAAAAAATTGGACCTGCCTTTTGTATTGCTATTATTAACGATCATATGATTTACCTATATTTAAAAGAATATAAAATCCAAAGTTAGCACTAAAAATTTTACAATATACTTAGTTAATATATATAAAAAATAAATTACTTAGCTTCTCAAACACATCTTCATAAAATTGAACATAATGTTTCCGATATGTTAATTTTAATGATACTATTACAATCATGTAAATTAGTATTGATTAAACATTAAAATGTTACTTAAGTTTACAATTTGTGATACCGGTTAAGTTTTGTGTAATATACATAATAGGATATAAAATCTTTCCTTTTTATTTTGTATGTACTAAAGCAATAGTTTCTTAAGTACTATGATGGACTCCAAGGGTTCCACAGAAAAAAATGGAGATTCACAATATATAAGCAAGGGGTTCCTAAATTGTATATACTTTTGATAGTCAAGAACTAAAACATTGGCTTTACTTCACCTATAAATGTAGGCAGATAATATTATAAGCTCAGCAACTGTTACTTGTAAAACTTGTATATTCTATATTCAATACACCTATCCCCCGATTTACACGGTACTTGTTTTACACGGTTTTCCAAATAAGTATTTTTTTGTTTTTATCACACTCTACTAAATGTTACTGTGATTGAATACGTGCGCTGATTATTGAACATATGTCACGGGGAATCCTGAGCTTATGTGCTGACTTACTGCACACGCACAGTGTCTGTATTTCTTCGCATCAAATTAAAAATGTATCTACGGAAAATTGTATTTGAGTGAAAGTTTCACAGTTTCAGAAAGATTTAATTTTCCATATTCGTAAATTACAAGCGAGTGCAATAATATATTACATATTAACCTTATTTTTATTTCTGTGTTCACCTAAAAATATTGAAAAAAAAATCACAACTGTTAAGTAGCAAAATTATGCATTTTCTGTAAGCTTTTCGATTTACACGGTTTTCTCAGAAACGTATCTACCGTGTAAACCGGGGGATAGGTGTACTATATATCGCGCTGCAGGAAGAACTAAATTTTAAAAACGTTTCATGAGAAAAAATCTGAAATATTTTAAATTAAATAAACTAGTTTTTTTATTAAAAAATATTTAGGTATACTGGTCAAAAGGGATGACGTGTTATAAAAAGATAATTCATCACACTTACCCGAACAGCTGTTACATCGACCTCATCCCATTCAATTGGCACTTTGGCAGCTTCAAATATCTTCTGCACCGCAACAGTGATTTCCGGGCCGATGCCATGCCCTGGGATCAGTGTCACCTTCCGAACGCCGCTGCTGTATTGAGCGGCTCCAGTTTTGGCAGCAGGTACCTGAATTAAAAGCAGAAATTTACCTTTAACCTTAAACTACACTATGCTAAGTGAATTACGAAAAAATAAATGTAAACCTCATTTCTCGCGATCCCAACCCCTTTGTCTGCTTTGTTTGGCCCCGACTCGAAGAATTTGAGAAAAGCTCCGACTACATTACTCTCACGAAAAGGCTTCAAAAGCGCATTTATGTAATTCTTCGACATAACTACTATAGTCTATTTTTGGATAGCGAAAGAAATTAAGCAAAACTTTGTCGTGATTAAGGATAACATGCGATTTTAGTGCGGAACAAATTTTTTAGCACTGATTTACGAACTTACGATTTTCCGGATTAATCTCGCAGCCATTTCTTTGAATTTTCGCTAAAACGACGTCGAAAGGCGCACTCACTCCGCGGACGTCGAGGCGGAGCGGGGCGGGAGGATGTTGCGATTCAAACAACGACGCATGACCGGAAATTCACAATCAACGTTAGAAAATCTCGCGAATAATATATCAAATAAATATCGTGGAGGACTTTCATTATTAGATTAACAATTATTTAATTAATATTTTGTCAAGTTATTTATTAATATGCAAAGAAAGAAAATTTTATACAAGAACGCAATTTAAATGCAGTTAAAAAAATTAGTTTTTTTAAGTATTAGAATTTAAAAAATGTCGTACTTTACATCCTTCTTCTGGGTTTTGCAAGTACGAATCGTGCTCAGCATAAAATCTTACATTCTATGCTTTTTCAAATTCATTATATAAACTAAAATCATCATTTATTTATGGAGCTGTCAAGTTTCTTTATGTCAATGTCATATTTTGTTACATTTTTTAATATATTTAATTCAAAAATGTTTGCTACAGAATTTTAATAGATTTTTGTACACGTAAGCTCTTAATAAAATGAGATTCCTGTAAACAAAATTACTGGTGAAACGTTAATACACTATGGAGCAACCTTTGCAGTCAAAACTTGCTTCTATGTGTTTAATATCGCAACATAAATTAAAACAAATTCTTACTTTATGCGGAGAGAAGACAGACTTAATAATAGATTCATCACTTATAAAACCATTGGAGAGAATATGTGGTGTAACCTGGTTGAGGTGAATCACTGCTTTTTTTTATATTTCTTTGAGAAATATTAATGAATAGTCTTCTTACCATGACAGGGCTGTGGCCTTCCATTCTGACCATTTACCATGATGGCTTGGTGCGAGTTGGCATATATCACTATCCATAAAAGCTGTTATTCTTGGCACCTGATGTTTTCCTTCACCGGTAGCTCAAGCACAGAGTTTTACCACTTTGGAAACTGAGTCATCATAGCTTTTTTCTTTAAGCAAAATTAATGTACTTGCAAATGAGCAACTTAAATAGACTTCTACTCTTCTAGAAATCTCCCATAGATTCTTAACAAAATAATTTCATATATGTAATATACTTTTAATTTTTCTTTACAGACAACATGGTGTTGAAAAGATTTATAAAATGGACCCACAACTTGGACAGACTGCTAACACAGTTAAAATCTATTTTATATCGGCATGCAAACAAAAATACAAATGTGTGTTGGATCAAATATCATCTCAAATTAGTCAAAATCCATCTCTCGCAGATTTGAAATGTTTTCATATAATTATTGTACCTAAAGTTTTACATATATATGATTCCATTTTAGAGAGCAGGGGTCTTTATGAAATAGTAAAACTTCACTCATTTTCATGGGAATTAATGGCATTGGATGAAGGCTTGCTGAGTTTAGAACTTCCATTTCTATTTAAGCAGTTATATGTAGAGCAAAATCATTCGCTATTATCAAGTATTTCATTGTCTTTGTGGAGCTTATTTCTTATCACTGGACAGCCTAAATGTATAATATCATTAGGTAAGCTGTCTGCCAGTGTTTTAGATATGTTAGAGATATATAAAGAGACTTACTCAAGAGATTATGTGAATAAAGACTTGGATGATATTGATACAGTAGTTTTGATTGATAGAAATCAAGACTATGCATCCAGTTTACTTACACCTGCTACCTACAGTGGTCTATTAAGTGAAATATTTCAAATAAGCTGTGGATACATTGATCTAAATGATAAAGATACTAAATACAAAAAAGGCAAAATGAACCTCTCGCCTCAATCAGAAGACACATCTAAGAAAGTCACTATGACACTGGATAGTTCATTAGACAGTTTATATGGAGAGATTAAACATAGACATTTCTCCGAAGTTCTCAGCGTGTTGAGCTCAAAAGCAAAGTTACTAAAGAATGAAGATATAAAAGCATTAGGTATTCAGGAAATGAAGCATTATGTGTCAACAAAATTACAGCAGGTGGCTCTGTTCAAAAAGAATTTAGTTAATCATGTATTAGCCAGTGAAACAATAATATCAGAAATGAACAACAAATTTGAAAATATCACTCTAATCGAAGGTGAGATGTTGAATAACAGAAGCAAGAGATCCAACTTTACATTTGTTGATGAGAACTTTGGTACAGATATTCACATTTACAACAGCCTGAGGCTTATGTGTTTGCTTAGTTTAACTCAAAGCCTTTCATATGATGAATACAACACATTAGTAAACAAATATTTGTTAGCATTTGGTTATAAATTTTTGTATGTTTTTCAAAATTTAATAAATACTGGTTTATTAGTCCAACCAGCTAGTCCTAAACTGTCATTAAATATATCTAATTTAAGTGGCTTAAGTGACAGGTTGCCGAAGTGGCAGAATGGTTTTCAAAGTATTGCCGGTAAGTTAAAACAATTACCATCTAATACAGATAAATCTAAGATGTCTCCGAGTTATGTTTTCAATGGTAGTTACATACCTCTAGTTGCAACTATTTGTAATACACTACTAACATCTGATTGTCTATCGGAAGCTTTGACCAAAATATCTGTTTTGAATGATTTAAAACTTGGCGGTTCTATATTAGAGAAAACTAAAGAGGGAATACAGACATTGAATGAAAAACTTAGCAATTTGAAATTACAAAATAGTGAACTTGAATTTGGTTGCACGGATGTAAAAAGTATACTTAAGTTGGCAAAGAATGACTCTAGACTGACAACAGAATTTTCTATAAAATCAAAATCTGTTCTCGTTTATGTAATAGGTGGTATTACTTATGCTGAGATAGCAGCCTGTGATGTGGTACAGAGGGTAACGGGCTGTAAGATTATTGTAGCTAGTGACTGTGTGGCAAGTGGGAGTGATTACATTTCCGCCAACATGAACTTGTGATAACATTAACGTTGTGATGTTTGAAAATGTCTTACGAATATTGTAATGGAACTAACAATGAGCCATTACTAGGTTTTACTTCATCATCATCAGCCTGGAAACGTCCACTGCTGAACATAGACCTCCCCCAAAGATTTCCACCTCGACCGACTCCTGGCGGTCTCCATCCAACGGCTCCCCGCTACCTTAATCAGGTCGTCGGTCCATCTTGTGGGTTTTTACTTCATATAACATTTATTATACAAACAAATTGATGATGAAACTAATAATGTCTCTGTATCAATATTATAATTTTTTGTTGAAAATACTCTATGCCTTTTTTAAATGTTTGTTAAAAACTCATGAGTTTATAAACTATAAAACTATTTGTTTTATTAATACTGGATTAATATTTAGTAAGAACTCATTAGTTTTAAAACATGAATATAAAACACATTTCTAATTAATCTCATTACTTTAAGTGTTAAAATGATAAGATATTTATATTGTCTACTAAGCAAAGTGATATAAATAAACTATTTTATTAAGAGCCTATTCCTCTCTTCGTTATTTTTTAACTCTCGCCCCTACTCAAGATGCCTTTTAGTAAAAGTAAAATTCATCTTTTTATTATTTCAAATGTCAAAAAAATTATTTGAAGTGTTTTTATATATAAATATTGTAAATTTACTTCATCAATACGATAATTAATAATATTTTTAATAGTTTAGTTTGGCAAATGGGCATTAGTTCGTCTGATAGAGATATCACTGTTGCCCATAGAATGTCTCAATATCGTACTGGACCTCAGCTGTGTTGCCTACCTTAATAGGCAGGTTTTCTTTTTCTTATCCGTTATGTATGTAAAACATGATGGTCATATTCTCCATACTAAAATTAATTATATTTAAACACGATGGTAACAATAAACACGGGGTACTTTTTTATCAAAATATATTTTAGCTTCCATAATATCACAGTACAGAGTTTTAAACATATCTCATCTGCTTCCACGGAGGCTTCATCTTGTAACGTAACCGTCGGATATGGAATTATTACATATCAATGTTAAATTTGAAATATTAAGTAACACAAACATACTTAATTAAATATGCACAATGAAATTTGTCGTGTTTATTATAAATCGCGTACATGTTGCCCTACTAGAGAATAGACCGGCATATGATTTATTAATTATAGGCATGTGATTTATTTTTCAATAAACTTCATTTTGTCTGATGTCTATATTAGTAAAACGTTATTGCAAATTTGTTTATTTTTGTCTAGTTGTATAACACATCCTCATCATTCAAGATGATTTGTGTTTTGTCATTGAGACAGAGGTTGTTGAGGTGTGCTTGCCCAAAATAATGTTGTTCAGTAAACATAACTACTACTACTGGAAGTCTACAACCATTTTATATATTCTCTGTTGATGTAAGCGAGCCTTGTTTTGACTTAAACAGCTCATGTGGTACTGAGCACCACGCCTTAGTTATAATCTAAAAAAATCACTACTGTTCCTATTAGTAGTGTAGTTATCCATCGACGGGTTTAACTTCTGATCTCGTCAGAAGCGAGGCCTGCGCGAAGTCAAAATGTGGATATGTCGATTCTGTCAAGACTATTACGAACGAGAAGAATCACCGGAGTGACTTATTTTTTTATATACCGTCATTTACAATTAAACACTTAATGATATTAGCACTAATGGCCAACAGAGTGGTCCGTTGCTAGTGACAGCGTCTACTTGCGCCAATACTGAGCGAACTTGTGGAACTGTTCGACGAGTACCGCCATCACCGCGGTGACCGACATGTCGAGGAGATTCTGGAAGTAGTGGACCGCCTCCTCGTCTCCCAGATCCAATCTATATGAGGAAGAAAGATTAATTACACATTTTGAAAGTATCAACTAACCAGAATGATATTTTGGACACAAATTTGGATTTATTTGATAACGTCTGATTGTGACCTGAGTTTGTCCTGTACTTTCTTGACCGCTTTGTCGGGCTCCAACGCGATGTCCGGGACCGACGCGTCCACCATCAGCGAGAACAGGTTCAACATCAGGTTCGCGTGCCTGAAACGTGCGATAGAGACAACATAAATGATGATCGTAGAATAAGAAAAAAATTATAGAAGTCATTATTTTTCCATGTATAACGTAGTTTAATCCTTAAGTATAATTCGCGCTTATGACGCACTGTCCATCGTTTGTGTAATTCACCACCATGTATTTGCTAGTTTTTCATAGAAATTGCTTTTTGCAGAAAATTAACCAAATATATATTTACAAAAGTATATTTATTGATATTAAATTGAACAACGATTGTTGTATGATTTTAACAAGCTGCCGTACCTTCTGAGATGGAGGAAGGCGGTGTAGCAAAGCTTGCGGAACTCGTGGTAATGGTCAGCGTGCACTCCGCCCATCGCCTCCACCATCTCGCGGCTGAGTTTCATGGGCGGTGGCAGCGGCTTCGGGTCCCGTCCAAGGATGTAGCCGAAGTCAATGTGGAACAGCGCCCCGCCGCGCCGCAGCAGCAAATTATCCAGATGCCTGTCCCCCACGCCTGCCAAAGTAATGTCATTACGAACTTATCGCCATATGATAAAGAAGTGACACAAGACGTTTCGAGATTTCTACTTTCAACATTACTATGGAACAGGTAAGACTTGATTAGTAATGTATTGGAAGAAAAAGCATAGCAATGTTTTATTTTAATTACAGTCAAAGCGAGAGCATTAAGAAATGTCTAAACCAGTTATTCCCAAAGTGGTTTATATCGACCCCTAGGGGTCTATGACAACCTGCAAGGGGTCTACGTCAGCGAAAAAAAATTTGGGGGTCTATGAAATGAACATGGGGGTCCACGATAGTGGATCTCAACACGTACACTGATAGTACCTATTTACTTACATCATACTATCTTATAATATCAAAACATATACATTATTTATAAAAGTACATATGAAGTAAAAAAATTATTACATATGTTTATAAAATTGTGTAGGTTGTAGAAGGTTGGTAAGTAGAAGGTCTACCCAACACGGAAAAACATCACAAGGGGTCTACGACACAAAAAAGTTTGGGGAACTCTGGTCTTAAGCCATTGCTTTATAACACCGGAATGATTCCGGAATAATATATTGTGAAATTTAAATCATGGTAGAGTTCCGCAATTTCACCCGCACTTCAAATAAGACGGACTTCCTGGCTGAAGAACTTACTCCTGTGGTTTGGATAGCACTCGTTCGGTTTTCACAGTCGCTTCGTAACAAGTTCAGATTGCTCTTATAGTAGGCGAGCTCGTCATAAAACGAAAAGCAAATCGTCGTCTTTGAAAAGTAGCTACTATCCTCATATTGTAAATCCGCCACTATAACAGCTTCTGTATGTTGCGACTGACAAAGTATCTGAGCCAGAGTAATTTGAACGTTCACGCTTCTTTAATAACAAAGTCATTGTCGCTTATCATCAACACACATCATGCGAATATTTTAAGAGCCTCGGGGTGTAGTCTTCGCGGCGTAGGGACTCACCAAGCAGATACGTGATGACGCAGTATCCCGCGCAACTGCGCACGTACGTATCCATCGCGTCGGGCCGGATGCCGTACGGAGCACCCTCAGCAGGATTATGCCGTCGCAAGAAGTTCTGGATGCTGCCTTCCGTAGCCAGGGCTTCGGCCACCGTTACCGACTCTATGAACTGCAGGAAACCGTGTCGCGAACTCGTCGCTAGCACCTTGTACGGCGTCAGTTTAAGGTCTAAGTTCTCTCTGAAAAATGTAGAAGATATGTTAAGAAAGTAATCTCGTGGTGAGAGATGAGACGTATAGCATCTCATATCAACTTATAGAGTTTATTGTTAGTCTTTTGCTTGAAGTTCCTAATGATCCAAAGTGCCCGTTGGTACAATCACTGTTAATACGTCTCTGTCGCGGGATTTAATTATAATCTAAAATTTTACTTAATCCTTTTAAATTCTTTGAACTGGACAATTTAATAGTATTAAATATTTTTTAAGTTGCACTATTTTTACAATGTTTTCTTTTAAAACAAAATTAAAGATGCTCCTATTACAAAAACAAATTGGTACCCAGCACCAGATCTCTTAAGTTTTAGAACATAAATAAGTATCCTATCATTACTTAAATTCTATTAATGTTAAACAGTTCATATATTTTTTTACTCTTTTCCTCATAAACAGCATACTTCACAGTACAGATGGACCAGTGACACCATATACGCACACACATTAAAAACTATGTATTTTTCTTATAAAATACATAGTTTTTAATGTTGTATTGTATGTGTGTTTGCTTGTATTTGTGCTGCGTGGTCAAATAAACGTTTTATCTATCTATCTATCTATTTTACAGGAAGTTTATAAGGAAAGTACACAATAAAAGAATACAAGAAAAATATAATACCTCCTCAACAGTTTATCCATGAGCGTGATCATCTGAAGTATCAGCTGGTCCTGTCGCAAGTCGTCGCCGTGTTTGAATATCGCCTCGTATTCCACACCCTCAGTTGTGAGGAAGGTCAGTTTGGACGGCATTAGTGCAGACTTGAACAGGCTAGCCTTTTTCGCAACGATACCTTTTATGGTGACGTTGGGATCGAGAGGGAACGGCATAGGATCGAAGTTGGTGAAATTGAACTTGAACGCGTCGGGGTCGGCGAGCAGCTGCTGGAGCCGCTCCGCCTTCTTGTTGCGGTTGCCGCTCTCCCGCGCGACCATCTTCACCAGCTTGACTAGTTTGTCGATGAACACCTGCTGCCGTGCAAGGAACGAACGAGTGCGCTGGTGGTCGGTGTTGCCTGGTTTAGTTCCAAAAAAAATCATGAACGAAAAATTCATTAAAGCATTTAAACGCACGCACCTTAACTAAGGCATCACGCATTATATGTGTGTTATATAGATATATATTAATTATAAGTCTCTGTATATGTGTCTTCTATATAAGTAATTTTAAGTATCATATTATGTGAACGTCTATACTATTTTCAATTTTATAAATTGATTTTCTTATTGCATCTCTACATGCTTTTTATATCTAATTAGCACACCTTTCCACGCGTTGTTGTGTCAACTGTTTACGGAGAAAGTTACATGAATATCAATAATGGGCACCACCATACTTCCTAACATAGATGTATAATCTTAACTATAATTTGAATTAAATTCACACTTGAGTAAAATATGGTCAGCTATGCAAAAAAACAAATATTATAGAAGTAATAACATTAAATTTTACAATATTGCCTTTGCTACAATATAAATTGAACTTCAACACTTTACCCTCAACAACACGTCAATATATTTAGTACAGCGCCATCTATTCGCTTGGAACTAATGAATAATTGTGACTCGGATATTAAACTCATAATTTGCAATAAAATGATATAGCGACTATAAGTTGAGGTAATCTCACAAGTTGTATCAAACTACACGCGGTGTGCTAGTTTCATTTAAATCGATTAAGTAGTTAAGGAATCCATCGCGGACAAACACTGTGACGTGACGTGATTTATATATATTAGGATTATTTCTTTATCTATAATATCGACTGGGAGAAAATGCCTAGTGGCATTATGTCCGCCTTTTTGCATTTGTTATTTCCTGTACAACTGTCTTGTTTGAATAAATTACAAATACAGATTGTTTTTGCTTATCGACTTTTTGTTTCGTCGGCCAAGACCCACTGCGGGTTGCTGAGCCAAAGGAGTGAGTTAGTGAGTTTTGCTTATCGTGTTAATAATGAGTGTATGTACCTTTAGCGAGCCGCTGCGAGAACGTCTTCATGACGCTGAGGTACATGTGCCGCGGCGGCTGGCGCGGCGCCTCCGCGTCCTCGCACTCGATCAGCAGGTACCAGTACAGGTAGTTTGCGACCACGCTGTTGCTGCACGCGCGCGAGATCAGGAACCCGGCCAGCGACAGGCACTCCTCACCAGCACCGTGCATTTCTTCACCACTATACAAGTAGCATTAAGAATATAACGAAATATATACAAATGTAGAAAATACAGCTTCTTTTTAGCAGACGATATTTATGGGTTCGTCTCACAGCACCAGTGTAATGGACAAGTCCTCATGACTATTCTTGTGAGGGGTAACATTTTTTTTGATGTTTATTCTGTTTTCCTCTGCCATTGAGCGGCAGAGACCTTTTCATGCTTATTTATAATAATTACTATAATCTAAATAACAACGAATTAATTATATATTATTAGTAGTTTTAAGTGTTAAATTTTTATTAATTCTTGTTTTTCCTATGCAGGTGTTCTTGGGTTCCAAAATACAAATAGAAGATCAAAATCAAAAATATTAAATTACCTATAGTAGCTACGTTTTTTTTTTTTCAACCCACTTAATGTTCCTACTGTTGGGACACGGGGTCTTCTCTTCTAATGGAGAGAGTTTTGGTCATAATCCACCACGCTGGCCAAGTGCGTGTTGGCGGATAAAGCCAGTAATATTTAATTTCTTAAAGCGCACATAACTGAGAAGTCATCGGTGCGCGCTGGATTCGATCCCGCGACCTCCGAATCGCAGGCCGAGGTCCCGAACCACCCGGCTATCACGGCTTTTTACATATTACCAATGCCGTTTATTTATTAAATTGATCGTTCGCATTTTATTGAAAGGAAAGGAGACTGCAAATATAAAACTACTCACCTAAAGGAGTCTTCGTGTACCGTTGGCGCGTCTTCGATCGCCTCATTTGACTGTCTACTAGTCGTCGATGCTGTCATCTCGCTCGCCGTCAGCACTGGAAGCCATTACGTACAACATGAAGTTTAATAATGACACCGTTTTCTTAGTGATCGTCCTTTCATCTCTTTCGTGTATAAAAATAATTACCGGATGCGGACAACAGACTGGCCTGGCTGCCCCTGTGCGCGCTCTGCATCAGCTTACCCTCGGAGTCCGTATATATCGGCACGTCTTTACCACAAACGCGCGCGTACTCTGAAATACAAATAGAAATGATTTGTTAGCAATCATAACCTTAAACCGCCATCAGGCATCTTAAATTTACTCCATAACTACTTTATTATTTAAATAAAGTGGATATGGAAGAATCAATATACTTTATCAATCTGGAAGATTTAAGAATCTGAAGCCGTGATAGCCGAGTGGTTTGGGACCTCGGCCTCCGATTCGGAGGTCGCGGAATCGAATCCGGCGCGCACCGATGACTTCTCTTTAGTTATGTGCGCTTTAAGAAATTTAATAACACTGGCTTTATCCGCCAACCCGCACTTAGCCAGCTTGGTGGATTATGGCCAAAACTCTCCCCATCAGGGGAGAGAACGTGGGAACATGAAGTGGGTTGTAAAAAAAATATCAGGAAGAAATTGCTTTAAACGATACGACCGCCATTTGCTGCCATAAATATTTATGTACATGTTTTTATTTTCTTTTATATCTCTGTTCTGTGGTGTGCAAATAAAGAATATAAATAAATCACTTTTCTTTAACGTTTGGTATTTTAATCTAAGGCTGTAGGTAGCTGGAGATTGTAGATGAACTCTATGCTCAATACAAAAACTTACATAACTATCGCTGAAGTTTAACCCAGACATCATTTGAATAAAAAAAGAGTCGTATCCTTACTTCAGTTTTAAGGTCCCGAATTATTTTTAGTCTGTTTAACTCGGAACTTTTAAGCAACATACAAAAAACGAAAAAGTATTTAATAGCGGACCTGAGCCAATGTATTAAATTATTATCATACCATTGTGTATCTCGTTGAAGTCCTCGTACTTTAGCGCCTGCACCAGCTGTAGCAGGTACAGCAGTAGGTCCTCGTCGGGCGCCTGCTTAAGACGCGAAATAGCGTACCTAAAGGTAGTAAGAATATAGACAGTTTTATAAACAACTAACATTTCTTGTGATCGGTTCCAGTATATAATTGACCGCTATTTCCGCCGTGTAGGGTTTAGGAAAGTCATCTAGTTGCAATTCTTTCAACATAACAGTTTGCGGACAATAAGTGTTTTTATTTTTATTTATTTAAAAACACACTAGAAGCAAATACATTAAAAAAATTACAATAACATATATAATATAAAAAAAATCTGATGCACTTGCTTATTGAAAGTGTGTGTACAACACTTACAGTAAATAATAAGATAAAA